>OZ010715.1:25820980-26123741 GCA_963932345.1 Ophion ventricosus | reverse complement strand
TATCGAATTTCAGGGGGTGTGCATAAACTTGAAATTTCGAAAAAACGATTTTTGTATTGCGTGGATTTATAGCCTAGGGTCGCATGGGCTTACACTTAGTTGACATTTTTTCAAATAGCAAGTTTTCGATTTCGACGGATATACAAAATATATTATTTCAAAAACATTGTCGGAAAATATCAAGTAGATCCGTCCAAAATTAAGGGAGTTTTGGGCGTTTATGGGTGAGTTTCGCGAAGCGGCGAACTTCAAACGCGTTTTTCCTAAAGATACTTTTTCAAAATCAGTGACCACGATAACTCAAAAATCACAGCACAGATCAACTTCGAATTTTACAACCTTCTTTAACATATGAGAAAGCAGTACTCGAACGAAGGAATTTTTTTTTTCGATGCATAGTTCTTTTTTTATCAATGAAAATAGAGCATTTTTTTGCTCTGGTAAATCGATATTTTTTACTTTGAACTGCGGCCATTTTTTCCAAAATCAATATTTTATTAAATCCTCCGTCCAGGCACGAAATAATTTCGTCCAAAAACTAAAGGCGCTGGATTTTTTAAATTTAGGAGCCTTTGTTTCCGAGCAGTCCCGTCTAGAAATTGTAGTCGGGGAAAAGTACTGCCTCTTATCTGCCTTCCCTAAATAATATCAGGCCATGGTCCGATCTTTCAACGTGGATCAGGTTCGCTATGTAACAGGTCTTAGGCCAGAGCCAAAACAAAATTCTTACCCTGGCGTGTGGGGTGCTCATTGAATAAAGTACAAATATATTTTTTTTATTCTTTTTTACCTTAAAAAATAAAGAATTGGGAGGCCGTCAAAGTTGTCAGTTTTAGAAAATTTTTCTTACCGGGTCTATCTCAACAACTCAACTAGATAGGAATTTGGAATTTCTGTATATTATGTGCCGTATACTGTATTTGAAGAACATATATTGAAAACGCCGATTCATAATGTAGTGTATATAATAATTGATTGTATCCATAATACAATAAATTTATAATGAAAATATATGAAATTATTGTTATTTAAATATTTACAATACCAAATGACTTATTTTTGGAGTCGGTGCCAGCCAAGAACGATAAATTGGCTAGATTGGCGAGCGAGGCCCGACTCGAAATTGGCCGGTTTTTTTTTAACTTAAAAAATCATAACTCTTGCAATTAAAATTCTTTTGTTCATAACATTTTAGGGTGATACTCTCGAGATATGATAGTTTAACGGGAAAAGAAAGCTCCATAGTGGACGTTTCAAAGAAGGTTTTTATTCTTATATCTGAAGAGCCATTTGGGATGGTGGTGTTGAAGTTTGCATCGTTGAAATGCAACGTAATTCCTTCGTTATTTTTTTATTTCTTTATTTTTATTACTTTCTGAACTCTTCTTTAGCACTTTTAGGTTGTGGATATAGATCTTAAAAAATATCTTATTGATGCTTTTAGCCTAAATGTACTAAAAGAAATTGGGCAATACGATGAAAATAATAATTTCGTTGCGTTTCAACGCTGAAAACTTCTAGACCATCATTTAGGAGTTAAATGAAGAACGATAATCATGATAAAATTGGCGGTTTATGATAAAAAGTGGCTCCTAACAATTTATAGTAATTTCGGCTTAAAGTTGCGCTTGGGATCATCTTGACCCCGGGTAACCGCGATGGGTTAATGTTAACCATACGAATAGTACAAACTTGAATAGAATAGTAGAAGTTTAACGGGTACAAAACTTAAAGTAGTAGTCTCGCCAAGGCGTTTTTCTATAGATGTTTTTTTTTTATCGCGGACTCATTCAGGACACTATTAAGTGATTAACTGCAAAATTTCGAAAGGTTTTACCGTTTTGTATTCGAGATATTGGCAATTAAAGATTGCACGGTTTTTCTACAGATTTTTTTTTTTTGATTCTCAATTACAGAGGAACATATGACGAAGTGGGTAGAAACAAATCATGAATTTTGACCGTCTAGTTTCAGAGATATAGCGATTTAAATTAAGCAATGTCTAGCGACGCTAGCGCCAAATATCACGACAAAAAAACACTGGATTTGCGACGTTGCCACGATCTCCGCGCTCGCTAGACTACAGTCGTGTGCGCATATCCGTATACGCAGAGTACCTACGTATTAGTACACGGAGAGAATTAAAAAGTAATTTTTGTCGTGAATTTCACGTTAAAAATTACCGTGATATATTTCAATGTGGTGACAAGTGAGAAAAGCATAATAATTCGTATGCGACAAGTTTTTTTTAACTCACGTTACAGAAAATTTCAAATACCTAGCTAAAATTTTACTATACAAGAAGGGTAGCGCGCACGATAATTTTTACCGAGAGCACAATACATTTTCCTATAACACTCATTAAATTTTATAATAAATCTTAAAATAACTGTTATAAAGACGATACTTTTTTATAGACATTTTTGAAAGGCATAAAATAATAAAATGCACAGTAAAATTTCGCTGATATTATATATTTTTTAAATTTAAGTTTTGCGTATTTTGTTACACATGAAAATTTACTAGAAAATCTGGTAAAATTTTCTATCTGAAGAAGAAATTTTATTTTATTTTCGTGAAAATCTGTGTTTTACTCAGTAATAATGAGCGAAGTTTCAGGGTTGTCATCTGGTTACCGTTACTGCACGGTAATTTTTAACATTTAATTCTCTCCGTGTAGCGGGAATGGATAGTCTGATACAAAAGTGAGGGTTAGGTGATGGAGGGAACGTTGTTATTTTTGGAACTCTAAACATTATATTAGGCGTTTTCATCATTACTTTATAAGTTTTTACATCCTAATAAGATGTACAACCTACATAATAAGGATATTTCGCAATATTTCGTAGCTTCTATCGATTGAGCGGAGAATAAACTTTTAAACGTTATTGTGACGAGACTACTACCTTAACGTACGGTATACGGCATTAGTATTTGTGTGCCGAATTTGCAATAGCACTGAATTAAGGCGGGCAACCACTTTAGATGCTTCAAAAAATCAATTTTTTTTTTATTTCATGAATCGTTAGCAAAATATCTTAAGAATACACCCTGAAAATTTTAAAACGATATTCGGATACCTTCTAACAGTATGTATATAAATGATAAAGATTCTCCGCTCGACTCCCGAGCGCGCTCAAGTATCCACGAGCGTTCAGTTAGGTAGTTTTTGGTTTGTTTGAGTTTTCATAACCCAAACAAACCCAAACTCGACCGTTTGGCGATTAGCTCCAAAACATCTCCAGTCTGGGTACAAAATAATCGAGGTAGCGGCATTTCTTGCTGTTATTTTATTCAATGAAAGAAATTTAGCCCTGCTCATGGTTATGAATGAACTACAAATCGTAGTTGGCAGGCAGAGCCACGGATATGCCGAGTAAATGGATCAGATGCGCGTGGCTCGGCAAAATGAAAAAAGTTTATTAGAGACAAAAGAAGCTCGAAAAGCTCGTAAAGAGGAAATGGAAGCTTCAAATGAGTTGCATGAGGACGAGGAAGGATTGCTGTATGGTTCTGGAATCGCTGATTAATCGGTAAGACACTTTATCATTTGATTAAACACATTTGACTTTGAGTTTTTCGCTTGTGAAACTTTAAACGTGTTTTTCTCAAAACGACATTTTTTTAATTTGCGGAAATCATAACTCAAAAACTAATTGATGGATCATCTTCAAATTTGGAACACATTTACATAATATAATTTATTGAAACATGAACCTAAAGTTGGAAAGATTAGATTGTTTAAAACATATTGATTATTGCAAAATGCCGGAAAAAAATGCTAAAAATCGACCATTTTTTTCAAAACACGTTCCAACATTCAATTCTCGAGTTTTTATTCAAAATTTCGGTTCATGCTCTTAAAAAAACATCACAAGAATGTATAAAAATTTGTTGGACTATTTCAGATGCGAATTGCGAGCTGCACAATTCCCGCAAATCGACAACGACGATGAGGACACGCAAAGGGACACAGCTCATTACACCTTAATTAATGCATGAAATAACTTGAAAAAAATTACCAGAGATGTATGAAAATATGAATAAATTGTCAGATTTGCGGAAATTTCCGTTTTTTTTTCACAATAAAAAAGATCCAAAAAATCATCTAATTTTCGGTCTCCTAAAGTGGTTGCCCGCCTCAACCATAGCTGTATTGTCAAGCCTTTTACAATAGCTAATAGTTATTTCAGGGCTGATGGATAGCCAAACACGCCACCAAAACCGCATGTTTAGATATACTTTTCACTTATAGTTGTGTTAACCATATTATGATTATGCCGTCAATAAACTATAGGGAATTTTACTATCCCCTCTTTTACTTTCGGTGTTTTTTTTTCTGTACACGGAGAGAATTGAATGTTAAAAATTACCGTGCAGTAACGGTAACCAGATGACAACCCTGAAACTTCGCTTATTATTACTGAGTAAAACACAGATTTTCACGAAAATAAAATAAAATTTCTTCTTCAGATAGAAAATTTTACCAGATTTTCTAGTCAATTTTGATGTGTAACAAAATACGCAAAACTTAAATTTAAAAAATATATAATATCAGCGAAATTTTACTGTGCATTTTATTATTTTATGCCTTTCAAAAATGTCTATAAAAAAGTATCGTCTTTATAACAGTTATTTTAAGATTTATTATAAAATTTAATGAGTGTTATAGGAAAATGTATTGTGCACTCGGTAAAAATTATCGTGCGCGCTACCCTTCTTGTATGGTAAAATTTTAGCTACGTATTTGAAATCTCAAAACCACGTTTTTCAAATCGGTACCCAAAATTTCTCGAAAACCAATGAACCGATTGCCTTGAGGTTTTTTGTGTTTATTCTATACACCATTATCTAGTACTTGTCATAGGATTTTTTTTTTCGTTACTTAGTTTTTGTTTTGCAGGCAAAATAATAACTAATTTTTGGCCCAAAAATCACTATTTATGTTCAAACGTCCGCCATTTTGTCATAAATCGATATTTTCAAAATCGGCTATGACAAGTACTAGATTATAGTATCTAATTTAATCATCTTTTTGGTTTTTTTTTTCTTATGATTTTTGAAGAAACGCCAGTGGGTACCGTATACGCAGATTTTTTTACGACGCTCCAAGGATCACACAATATCCTTGTATATTTTTTTGATATTTTTAAATAAAGAAAATTAAACATATTTTTGAATGTATATACTTTTAGATAATTAAAACCCCAATCCGAAATTTCAAATAGTTTTCCTTGAAAAAATTCACAAAAATGACGTTTTTTTTTCCGGCTCCTAGGTGTATATCTCCCCTTAAGAGAATTTGCGACAACGAGGACTACAAAGTACCATATTGCATCTTCGTAGGGACCAGCAAGGACATTGACATACCTAGGATCGGGCAAAACGATTTTCTTGCTAGCTCTTGCGGCCGGTGTGCATTTGCTCTTCTCCATGGCCATTAGATAGCTCACGTCAGCCAGGACCGCCTCGAGGTCCGCCATCTTGGTGGTCGGTTAGCGGGTGAGCGCTCTCTGTCAGTGAGCTTTCTCTCGTCCTCCGCTCTCCGCCACTGCCGCTGCCACCGACTCCACCTCTGTCCTTTTCTCGTTCCACCGAAAATCGTCCTATCTCTCTTCTTTCTTTTTTTTTTTTTTCCTTCTTTTTCTTAGAGTCCTCGCTTCTTCCCTCACGAGTTTAGTCGCGACGCGCACTTAACCTCTTCCACGACGACAATGAAGACAAGGACGAACGATCAACCTGACGAAAATACCGCGTTGCTAGTTTGCTTTTTCTTTTTTTTTTCTTTTTCTTTCAGTCTTATCCTCGCGCGCGCAACCCTTCGAGGGATGACGAACTTTTTTCGTGTGCTTTACAGCAAGGGGAATAGAAATTAACTTGACAAAAAAACGAAAAGAAAAAAGAAAATAGCCCGAGAGAAAGATCGAGAGTTAAACAGCAAAAAGTTAATTTATCGAGTTGTCTCTAGTTATTTACTTTTTCATTTATTTTCATAATTTTGTCATTTACTTTGTAATTTATAAATTTGTATTTTGGTTCGTTATTTATAAATTTGTCATGCACATTGTAATTTATAATTTTGTAATTTATTTCGTTATTTATCAATTTGTAATTTACTTTGTAATTTACCAATTAGTAATTTACTTTGTAATTTATAAATTTGTAATGTACTTTGCAATTTACTTTGTAATTTGTAAATTTCTAATTTACTTTGTATCTTATAAATTTGTAATTTTCTTTGTAATTTATAAATTTGTAATTTTCTTTGTAATTAACTTTGTCATGTACTTTATAATTCGTACTTACTAATTTATCTTCCGCGATCGCGACTAAAGTTCCGCAGGAAAAACAAAATCCGTGAGATAAATTCAAAAATAATGAAATAAATAAATAACGAGGTTTGCATAATTAATCGAACTACGAATATAAAAAAAAATCAATGTTACCCGAGAGTATCCATTTAGCAATTATCGGCCGTATTCGACTATCAAATCCCAAAAAAAAAAAACAATTAAAAAGAACGAGGATAACACAAAAAAAAAATAAAGTCTCGCTGTAAATACGTCTATTCGCGATTGAATGGGTCAATCGAGCGTGTCAATGAGAAACGAGCCGAAATAAAGCCAACGGCACGCGAGAGCAACAGCCAATCACGTCGTATGTATATATGCATAGAAAACATTATATATATGTTTTATATGCGCACGACCAATTAATATACATACGCATACACACACACACACACACTCCCGACAGTGCACGTCATACAAAGTACACTTACATAGTTATTCAATGTCGTTCAAGTTACCCTCTCCGCTCTTACTCGCACGCCATCGCCCTCCGCGTCTTATCTGCTCCTTTAACGTATACTAATATTATTTTTCGCAGCCCGAGAATACAAAATCGTTTACAAATCTATACACTGTTTTTGGTACACACATGCGTAAGCATCCGACACGCGCACAATCTTGTTACACAAAGTAAGAGAGTTGGAGAGAGAGAGAGAGAGTCGAACGCGCTTGACCACTAAAAACAAACCGTATGTGTGTGCTACCTACTACGAAATCGCCCGTCGGGTAGAATGCTCATGCGTGTATATATATATGGAAACGATTTCGTGTTCTCGAGCTGCTAAAAATAATGTTAGTTTCGTTAAAGGAGCAGATAAGACGCGAATAGCGTGCGTAAGAGAGGGGAGAAACTTGAACGTCATTAAATGACTACGTTACGCGTTTATCTCTACGAGAGTGTGTTTTGTGTGTGCGTGTGTGTGTGTATGTGCGCGCGCGCGCGTACACGCACAGGACACAATTGTCCCGCGTTCTTTCTCGAATCACGAAAAAAAAAAAAGACAAAAGTGCACTATTCATTTTGTTTACATGTTTATTCTTTTTTCCATACCCACGGACGGAACAAGGAACGGACTTGTTCGATTTTTCTTCTTTCTACTCTGATCGATCACTTTTGTTTTATATGTTTATTTATTAATTTATTTATCAACATCTTTACGTTTCGTGGCCTCTCTGTGGATTTGTTTTTCGTCTGAAAAACGGCTCTTCCTTAGCCCTCCTCCTCCCCCACACCTCTCGGGGAATGTGATAAACCCCGAGATTGGAGAACCGGAAGTGGCGTATATAAAAAGCGAAAAAATTCTTCCGCTGTTTCCTATGAAGGCCGACGCGGATGAGCGGGGGAGAGTAGATTTCGTTCGCGTCAACAATTTGATCTATCGTGTTTTTTTTTTGTTTTCTCCCCCTCCCCCCCCCCCGCCCCTCACGCAGGCAAGCTTTTCGTTCCCCGTCCAAATTCGTCCCTTCCTCCTTTTTTCGAATTATTGGAGCTGCTTATCTCAGCTCGGGAATCCTCCATAATTGCACTCGTGAGGAAACCGTCATAATAAATATGTGTTGCGTATCGACGAACGTCCGTTTTCTCTTGGATCAAGTTCGATGATACGAGAAATCGAAAAAAAATATTCGCGACGCTTTGTTTTTGTTTTTGTCTCGCATCAATGGAATACACTTACGCACTCGCGTAATCCGTCATGGTAACTCGAAAAACCACGCACGCCACATTTAATTTTTATTAAATTATTTCTTCCACTTGTTTTTTTTTTGTCCCGCGTGTCTTTGACGTGAAGATCGATGTTTCTTTTTTTTTATGGTGATTTTAGAAGTGTTCAGTCTCCATCATGACAAGTTATCGTTTATTTATTTGTCGTTATTGTTGGGCGTTTATATCGAAGAAAATAAAACAAAAAGTTTCTAGCGACGTTGCGGGCGGTTACGATGGACACCACGAGCCCGCAAACTTCTTTCACACTTGGCTCCTCGCCCCTCCCCCTTCTCCTCCCTCAGCTGGTACGCACGCACTATATATATATATATATATATATATATAGAGGAGGTAAAATTATCGCGTCGCAAACACAACACAAAACACTTGGTCCGTTTCTCTCTCTCTCTCTCTCTCCCCTTCTCTTCACATCTCGCGCGCGCGCCTCAAATTTTCTTTTTTTTTCTTTCCACTACTTCTCCGCCTGCCCTGGGACGAATTCTTGCGGAAATGAGAAAGTCAAAGAGGCGGAAGGGGGAGAAACAGAGAGAGCAGAGGAAGAATATAAAGTCGGTATTCTCAGAGTTCTCAACTTTACGTCGGAATAAAGTACGAGAGGGAGAGGGAGAGAGATATAGAGAGAGCGCGCGCGCGCGCGCGGGCTTGTTCCCGTTACCCCGTGATCAACGAAACTGACAGGTCACAAGGACGGCTGATAGGCTTATTCCCCAAAACGAAAAAAAATTCTCCCTTCGGAAGGACCCGGGTCCATGCAGTCCGCTGGCAGAACGAGGACTGGAGTTTTGCCCGCGCCCTGATTGGCGCCCCCGTGTATCGCCGCTTGCTGCGTTTCGCTCCTCCTCTCTCTCTCTCTCTCTGTCTCGCTCGTGCGTGCACGCTTCGCCGTGTGCCTTTATCTGTGTATGTCCCCTCTCTCCGTGTACCGTGTGCATGCACTCCCGTTTGCGCGTCGTACACCCCACACCGGGGATAAGGGCCACCCCGCGAGTATCCCGCACAATTATGACAGCGAGAGGGAGAGAAAACGCAGAGCGCCGCGAATGAATTGCCTGGAGGCGCGGACCTCCTCGGCGGGTGAGCAGCGCCATCTGTGCGTGAATTTTGAAGCGCCTGAACGACAACGTTAACTGCGACATTTCTTTTATCGACCGTGACGCACTTCAGGGTAGTGCTTGAACCTCGGCGCTACTAGGTGGCAGCACTGGACCATTTTGACTGCTTTACTTATATCTACAGTAGAACCTCGATTGTCCCAAAGGCTCGAAATATATAATGGATCAATTTTTCGAAGCTAGACAAGAACGAGCTAGCACGGCACAAATACACCTTTATGATATTGAAAAAACAACGATCTTCCATATAAAAAGAAATTGAAACACTCGACGAAGTACGACAATAAAAAATCAAAGAAATAAAATGAACATTCGATATTTGAAAGAGGATTAGGGACAAAGAAGAATGAGCCAGAATAAGGTGTGGAAATTCGGGGAGAACGCTGAGCGAAGGATTTAAGGAGGAGAAATGCAGAATCTGCGGAATAAAAAAAGAAGACATAGAGCACATATGGAGATGTGGAGAATTTAAGAAAATAATAAGGAAAGAATTAAGGGAGGATGTAGAAGAAATAATACGAGCATGAGAGAGTATTGGGAAGCGGTGGCTACAAGTTTTCGGAGCAGAGATCATACCAGCCCTCTGCGAATGCCATAGGGCATTCCAAAGCGAGGCAAAGACAAAGGAAAGGAAAGGAAAAGGGATCGGGATCAGTGAAAGAAGATATCAGCAAACGAAGAAATAGAATGTGTTTTCAAGCGGAGGCGTTAGAGGCATATATGTGTATAATGGAAATGTAAAATATTCTAAAGCCCAGCAGGGCAAGAATGGCGAAAATAAATAAATAAATAAATAAAAATATTTGAAAGAGGTTATATATTTAATATAGATTGTATATATATTTCAATTATTGATGTATATTATTCCTTCAGAAAAAAATTGTGTTTCCGTTATCCGAACTTTTGTTTATCGGAACCATTTTCAGTCCCAATTGATTCGGCTAATCGAGGTCTACTGTATCCCGTATAGACACGATAATTTAATCTAAAACCATTAATAAAAAATTAATACAGATGAATAATTACTACAATTAAGTTGAAAAAATTGTAATTAAATTAATGTATTAATATACCAATTAAGAAAAATTAATAAAGATAAATAATAAATAAAATTGATCGAAAAAATGATAAATTAATCAATATTCTAATTTCGAAACATGAAAACTTAATAAAAGAATCTAATAATACTTGTTGGAATAAATCGATTAAAATTATGTATATGTACTATACTTATAATTCCATGAACAGACAATAATACGAGGCGTCCGATCTAGTATCACAAGCTATTTTAGAACGTACCCATTGTCATAAAAAACGTGTCTATTAAAAAGGGTTTGGTTCCGAGGGCGGAGAAAAAAGACTTTTGGATGACCTTGGATCTTATTGGCGAACTTGTGCCAAAAGTCCATATCGAAGAATATAATAAAAAAGAAATTGAGACCTGAAAATAATTTCAAGTCTCAACGACAAGAGACAAAAAAAAGTTTGAACAATAATCAAACAAAAAATTTTTTTGATTATTGTTCAAACTTTTTTCTATTTTGTTTTTATTCTGTTTTCGATACTGATGCGAAAGCGCGTGTGTTTGTGTGTGTGTGTGTGTGTCGGTAACGAAAACAGCACAAAAGACGAAAAAAAAAAACTTAGAAATAATAAAGCAAAAGAATTGTACATGACAAGTCCTTTTTTTATTCCCGCCAAAATGTATGGACCACGAGGTGGCCCATCGTCGGTCTGGTCGTTTCGAATGAAATGACAAAAGATAGCTGCAAATTATTTTCCATCCGGCAGGTAAATACTTTTCAATTCCAACGAACACCCACCATTATCATCGATATTTTCGTGGGAAATATCGGAAACGGAGAAAGATTGAAGACGTCCAGAGGCTTCGACGCGACGAAGGCGTACTTCGATCGCTTTGGCTCGCACGTCCACCGACTGTATTGTTGTAATTGAAAAGATTGATCGTTCTTCTTCGATAGTTATAATAGTAATGATACGAACGGAGATGTTGGCGGTTTGTGCGATAACTCACAGTTTCGCACGAACGTCGTCTCTGGGTGCAATTGATAGTGAAATCGTCGTGATCCAAGGGAATCGCAGCGAGAGGAATGTCAACGAGTACAAATTGTATTACAGCACGATAACTGTCGAGGCTCGCGAACGTCGTAGGAACCGTGATTTCGAATGTGATCGACGAGCATGCATCGAATATTCCACTGCTCGGTCGTACACTCAAAAGATCCAGGGGCAAATCAGCCCAACTTTTGACTTTTTCTTCCTCTTCGTTCAAACACCGAACACTCGGAGTCTTGTCCCAGCGATAATGAATGTCCATACCGATGCGATTCCTGAGCGTCAGTGTATCCTGCGCAAAATCGCGTGGCGTTGCGAAATAGAGATTTATACGGCAGTCAATTCCGTCTTCGGATCGTTCCCCGAACCAATCGTCGTTACTCTGAACTTTGCTCTGCTTCGAGAAAAAATATTATTTTACATGGATTGAAGTTTTAGTCATCTGATCTTTATAATTTTGTACTCATTTCACAAAACGATTTTTGTCGAATCATTTTCAGCGAATTATTTTTACCGTATTTTTTTAAATAAATTATTTTTTAAAAATAATTTTTGATTCATTTTTTAAATTAAAATTGATAAATTAAATTATTTTTAATAAATTCTTTTTCACAATTTATTTTTTCCTATAGAAAAAGGATCCTAGAAGGACAAAAGGAATAAGCTTTAATTATCAAAATAATAATGAAAGAAGCGTTAACTAATGTTTAGTTTTTTTTTGTAAAACGATGAAGCGTTAGTTATCCATGAATTGCCATGAGAATCTACATTATAATAGGCATTAGTTAAATGTTGTTTTTTCATGTCAAGGCCGATTTTTATAGTTATTTTATCTCAGAAAAAGTAAAGAAAAAGCAATCGTTAGTTGACAAAAATTAAAGTGTAATTTATCAATTGCTACAAGAAATATAATGTTTTGTAACAAAATATCGGAATGGAAGAGTACTTGGAAGCGAAGGGCATAGAGGGAAGAATCAATAAAAAACATAGGCAAAGTTACGATGCGGTAATATAGGAAAAGGAGGTAGAAAAGGATTCGCAGATACCGTATATCGATGTTGTAGAAAGGATGAAGAAAGTTTGGAACACATCCTTAAGGCCTTATTTACGCGAAAAATGTCAAAATTTTTCATTTTTTTTTAAATTTTTGATTCCATTAGCCTGAACGGTTAGGAATATTTTAAGCTTTACACAATTGAAAAATTCGCAGGATGCTATTAAATAAGATAAGATTGCATTTATAATAGATACCGCGCGGCGCGCCCGACCGCCAACTTCAAAGCCGTTTTTCCACGATTCACTTTTTTGAACCTTGTGAAAGTTCTAACTCTTGAACGAAGGTTCAGATCGCTTTGAAATTTTTACAACATATTCTTAGTATCATCACCTATCGTGTGAACCACAGAAACAAAAATTTCAATGACACAAAAAAATATAAAAAATAAAATGCCGACAGAAAATCGAGTAAAAAAAATTTGAGTTTCGAATTTTTATTATAATAATTTTTTTTAAATGATATTGTTGGTTCACACTGAAGATACATTCATTATGCAATTATAAATATGTTCATTTTTTTCAGACACCCACATCGATGTCGAGAACTTTCACCATCAACGCGCGCGCAAAAAAAATACATTGCTTTATTATGTTATATCTCCGCCATTTGTTAATATTTCTGATTTTTTTTTACATATACTTAACCATGTGCATAAATGATCTGTAAAAAAAATGTTATCAATATATGCGTCATTTTTTTTTAACCGCGTGTAGAAAAGTACCTTCGAAAATCGGCGAAATCGCGTATATGAGGCCTTAAATGCGAGAAAATAAAAGAAAAAATGAATAAGGAAGTGGTAGGCGGCGAAGTGGTAGATGGAAGAGTGGCGAAGAGGCTAGAAGGGAGAGGCACTGAAAGGAAAAATTAATAGAGAAATGGACGGGAGACCGATAAAAGAATTGTGCGAGTATGTGCGAGCCTTTGAATGTATGGTAAGGAAGGGAACATAAAGGAGGAAATGACGAAACATAAATTGTAAAAAAAAAGGAGAAAGAAACGTGTAAGTGGGTTTCAATGTACAAAGGGAGGAATTGTGTAAAAACCCGCAAGGGTATACCTGGAAATAAACAACTACTACTACTATAATGTTTTGTTACTAAATATTTTCAGTAACTGTGACCTTTTTTGTTCTTATGTACGGATCCCCACTATGTACGTAGGTGCCCTACGCTACCCGTGCGGAAATTGAGTTCGGGCTTTGATCGGGTCCATCTTAATTTTCCCTAACTTTATTAAGGCCCTAGTTTTGAATCCTCACATGGGCCATCCGTGGCCGGTCACACTTTGCTACCGAGAGCCATTGAAGGCAAAATAATTAGGGCCTTTAATGCCTCATAAAAATTATCGCAGCCATATGCGTAAGTGCCTGTGTGTGCACTGTGAAAAAGAAATGTTTTATTTCAATACATTTGAGGCTTAGAATTATGTCCCATATTTTAACGCGTTGTTCCAATGAACGCACTGCATGCGTGTTGGTTCAAGGCATCACAGCTCGTCTACTAAACGCATAGTTTAATTATTATATTTAATCGATCTCGATAATTATTATGCCACAAATTCTTCAGTCGAGCAATTTATACTGATTTGCCCCTATAATAGCAAAGTCTAGTAGGATTGGGGAAATCGCTACTAGGGAGTCCACAACTACACCCCTTGAAGGTCTTTACTTGGTCTCCGTACGTAGACTATAGTTTTAGTCAACCTAGCTACCCTACCATTCCCTAATAGGTGCCTGGCTCCGGTTCTTTTACGGAAAAACCTACAACGGAATCCATAAATAATCCATTGAAGGCCCCGAATTGGATTAGAGGCCTTTAATGGATTGCCAATTTTTCGCATGGGTATATGTATGAATGTACCCCGCCTATGGAGCACATTCGTATGTCTTCTATGTTTTGGAATATTCCTCATTACTTGAATATGTTACATCATATCAACATTTACGTACACTACTTCCAAAGCTAAATATACTGGCTGTTTAGCAGGGCATTAATCAGTTTGAAGAAGAAGCGGTTAGTTTCCCTTTTTCTAACAAAAAATACAAAACTGTACGAATCCACACCAATTTCCCCTACTAAATACATTTTAACGAAATTATTTCATTTTTCCTTCTAGTTTATTCAACGTACTTTTACTATGTTAACAATGCTCGGATCGTACATTACGCCATCGCCGATCAATTCGACAGGATGCACAGCGAGATTGTCACACACGATGTATATCTTGTCGACCTGGTATGCGTTGCAACAAAACACATCACCACTGAATTCGTAAATTTATTTCAATTAAATCATTTTTCAGCTAGAATATTTGCGATATTTGTGCACGGTTGTCAATATGTATACCTGTATACCACGAGAATCGGGGAAAAAGTACGTCAGAAGATAAATTTCTTCGTTTCTCCGTAGAGCAAAGTAAACGGGCCACATTGCGAAGTAAGGCAGAACTAAGAAATTCTGGCTGTTAATATCCTGCGTCATGATTATTGTCATTATGATCATTTTTATTACAATCATCGTATCATCATATTCATCATTAATATTATTATTCTTATCACGACACAAGAAACTTGATATAGATATAATTATCATTAGCGCTTGTTATTATAAATTGCTCACGTCGATGCTCATGGAATTCCAGTCGATTTCGCTCATAGTAAAGAATTTTCCATCACCACCGACATTTTTCAATTTCGTTACAATGTTTATTTGCTCGCCGACAAAACATTGGCCGCACTCAAATTGAGCGAACGAGATCGGAGCACGAATAGTTGACAGTTGACTTTTTTCGATATTATCGCTGCTCTCCGACTGATAATAATATTAATAAAAGATCATAATAATTTCTATAAGCACAACATTTATGTTGTGAGGTAAAAAAAATCGTAATATCGAACACTCACAGTCTCGCTGCTGAGAAACGAGGATTTTTCTTCTCCAAAGAACCAAGAATTATCCGACGAATTTTCGCAAGAGCCACAAATTTCAAGTAACTCGTAGTTGTCGTCATTCTGCTCCCTGTTTGTCGAAGCTTCGTCGTAGCAACAGCTGATCAATCGATAATTCGTTCCCCTCAAGATCGGTGGCTCTCTGTAAGCTCGAAGAAAAATGCAAACGTCTTTGCCGTACTGTACTCTGATGACTATTCGTTCCTCGTAGTGATCAGAGTCGTCGCTGCAAAAGCTCGCGAGAATATTCAGATGTATTCCTGGCGCGAGATTCTCGCGATCTCCCGAACGCGATCGCAGCTCGATCGAGAATCGCGAGTCGGCGGGTCGCGGATCCAGTTGAAATTTTGCCACGGCGTTACTCACGTTCATTATCGCGATTGATCTCTGCAAGAAAAGAAATATTGATTTTTTTCTGAGATGCTGCGGTGACTTTTCGTTGTAAGCAGTGGTTGCCTGGGCCAATACTCCGCTGGGTGACCGTTCAGACGTGCACTGGCTGACTGCCGAGTGAGAAAGTTTATAAAATTTCTAATTTTTTTTCATTAGTTTGTGCAGCAAAAGAAATTTTAATTATCAAATAATTAAAATTAACTTTTTTTGAATAAATTGAAGCATGAATATCGAAAAATATTAAAACGATCCTACGCACTTTGTAAAGTTTTCGAGGCTGAAAATTCTTAAACTCCACGTATAAAGGACGCGCGACAAGGATAATTTTTTGCTGTTCTCTTTTTATGATACTTCTCCGGGGTTTTTCCTTTTTTTCGGCTCTCTCGATAGAAAGCAACGACGTTCGTTCGCTCCTAGATTTTTTTCCCTTGTGAAAAATTTCCTCGATCGTTTTCGACGACTTGTCTGGAATTTCCGGAATTTTGAACAAACTGTCGTCGCTCCTGATCACCATGCTTTCTTTCCGACGTTTTCTTCTCGCGGATCCGTATCTCGTGGAAAAAACCGTGTCTCGTTTCTCGCGCTCGATCAGTAAATCTTGCGAGACGAGGAGAGCGTACTTTTCGAGCATCGTAGAGTCCAAAGTGTCGTAAATGGGCCTTCTCTTTAGACGGATCAATTCACCGGCTCTCGAGTCTTCGAGAATCTTTTTCAGGCGTTTCTCGTGTTTGGCTCGTGCGTCGAATATCTTCTTTCTCGCATTTTCGATCTCATTCACGGCGTTTCGGTAGTTGACCATTTGCTGAGGACAAAAAATATGTGATAATGAAAGTGGTGCTTCGAAAATAGGCAAGTTTCATTTTTTTTTCTTCAATTTCTGATATTCTTGTTGCATTTTTTTTATTCCTTTTACTTTGATATAACACTTGTCACTTCAGAGATTTCCGCTGCTTTAGGATACTCCTCGAGTATTTCCGATGGCCATACTTTCCTAACGCATTGACACGAGGGCACAGGGAAACTATCGAAAACCCGTGTCGATACAAGCGGCTATATTTTTCGATCACGGGTCAGTTCGTTACGCGGAAATTCGATAAAACTGATCGTACGTTTTATGGTCGGCGCCCAAGAGAACTTTAGCGATCACCCATCCAAGTATTGGTCTCGGCAAAAGCTCCTTAACAACCACCGTTCTCCCATTTTAGGCAAGCCCCACCTCCCTACCGAACTCCGTTTAAGGTTAAAATAAAAATTACTCAATAATTGTATTACCTCGGTGCGCGAATGTTCCGCGATACCGGCAGATGCCTCATGGCCATTATCCGACGCAAAAGACTCGTGAAAAATTTCGCGCAGTAAATATTCCACGCAGTCACGACTCGTTCGATCATCTACGACTGGAAGTTCCATTATTCTCGACTGTCAATCTTCACGCCGAACGTAAAGCCACGCACTCTTTTTTCTTTCTTCTCTTATCGACTTTTTTTTTCTCGTTCCCTTTGTACGTCATACATATTGTTTATTCGAAAACAATAATCATCATCCATGTTTTTCTACCTCGTTTATATAGTATAAAGAAGATTCGAGTGACAATGTTATTTACAGAAGTGCTAACGTGTGTAATTAAAATACTAGAGTTTCCGTATTTTTCGATCATCGACACGATGGGCATTTTCTTTTCTTTTTTTTTTTTTACACGGATATCAGCCGATAATTGCGGCCCAATAATTATTCCTTACGATTTTTAAGCGACCGAACGAAAAAAAGGTCGTAACGGACGTGAAAAAAAGGCCTTCACTTCAGGCGCGAAATTGTCGACGGACGATTTGTTATTTCTTATCCGTACAAGAATGTATTTTATTCGACTCGTACATTATTTGTTGCTCGTTTGCTTTAATTACGGGGAGAGAGAGAGAGTGTGTGTGTGAGAGAGAGAAAGAGAAAGAGAAAGAGAGAGAGAAAGAAAAAGGGAGGGAGAGAGAGAGAGAGAAAGAGAGACAGAGACTGTTGAAAAAAAACCAAGCGACTCTATCTCCTGCGTCCATGTGAACGATAAATTGGTTTCATACCACATTTTTTCACATAAATAGTTACGTTTTTTCGATTCTTCTGTCGCGATTTATCGTGAGAAAAACGTAAACACAACGAGTCTTGCCCTCGCGGGAGCGACTCGAGCTTCTCCGCGAGTTTCTCCGTGCGCTCTTTTTTTTTCTTCACTGCGAATCCCCAGATCGTGTTACCAATCTTGAAAATACAATATATATAATTTTTAATTTTTTATTATTATTATTTTCGAGTGAATATAGATCGCGTGGGTGTTTTGTAGTTTTTGTTTGTTTGTTTTGTTTCTGTCCTGTTATTAAGAGTATGGTTGGTTAATTCTATAAACCGTGCAATGCGCATCATCATTATCGATATATTAAATTAAACGTAAGAATAAAAATATATCAGCGGGTGTGTGTTAAACATTGAGACAAAGTTTTAAAACATGTATCGTTTTTTTTCCTTCCGTGGCTTCTTTGTTTCCTCTGATTCTTTTTTCTCCCTCTTTTTTTTTCTTTGTCGATTAATCTAGATTCTAGATTCTTGTCTGTACGTTTTCTCCTTCTTCAATGAGTGTCATAATCCTGTTTTTCTTTTTTGTTGTATTTTTTTTTCCTTTTGGGAACGACGGAGAAAAATTCGAGCGACATTTCCTCGCTCTTCTTTCACTTTTTCATTACGTTCCCTTTCGTCGTACGAAGTTCTCAACACTTACATATATACATTCCTCGTTATCCCCGCTTCGTACAATTCGCATTTTACTTTGCATTCCGCTTGTTCACGTATGTGTGTATGTGTGTGTGTCTGTCTGTCTGTAAGTGTGTGTATATATAACTTTTTCCATACGATTGTGTGTATGTGTATTAGCGAGGATTTTTCACGCAGCAGGATTAATTATCCTCGGCGCTTGTTCTCTTCCTTCGCTTTATTTCCCTCTTCTCTTTCTTCTTCTGCTTCCTCGACATGTTTTCCCACGTTGCTCTCTCACTTGTCGAGCTCCAGGGCGGCGTATTGCTCCTCGTCGACTTCGGTCATCATCAAATTGCCGTCCGGCAAAAGAAGCACGACTCTTCGCGTACCACCTGCGACCGCAATTCAATTTTATGCATTTTTCCGATGAGAAACGAAATGGGAGCGAACAAAAATGGAGAAAAAAATTATGCTCGCTCATGATTGGGAAAGTGCATAATTTTTCATTTGCATAGGGGTTGGCTCAGAAAAACATCTACCGTTGATTGAACACCTACCGTTTCAAACGATAATATTGGATATACAAAATATTGATTTTCAAATCAGGCTCTCGAATTCAAGTCCAAATGGTAGAGTCTGCCCCCCCCCCCATTTTATTAACGCGACAAATCCGCTGTTTGCGCTCAAACTTGAGTTTCCCAAATAATTCATAATTGCCAGACGTGATTGGAGATTCTTAAGCTACACAAATTGCAATTATTTGAAAAATTCGTGATATATGTAATTTCTGTAAAAATAATTGTATCCAAATTAAAAAAAAAAATGTTTTTGAGGCTCTAAAGGTCAGCTTGAAGAATATGCGAACGAATATACCTTAGTTGTTGAGTTATTCAAGTTTGACCGCAAAGAGCAAATCTTCAGTGCAAACAAAATGGAGAAAACAATTATCGACCTTTATAAAAAATTTAATTCTGATTATTATTATTATAAAAAGTTAAAAAATTATAAAAAAATTAAAATTCGAATTATAAAACGTAGACTTGAGTTAGAGAACTCCAGCGTACATTTTTTCATACCGAATACTATAATCTGAAGGTGTAAAACATTGATTTTTTATTTACGACACACCTCAATGTATGTGGGCGTGTGCGCGTATGGCGAGAATGAATTTGGACTCCCCAAGAAAACGCAGAGCGAAATCTCTCGAATATTGGAAAAGTAGGATGCGAAGAAAAAAAAACAACACGAAAGATGAAAGCTCACCTGGCGTAGGTTCGTCAGCCTGAACAACCTGTGCGACAACTTGTGCCTGAGCATCGGGATCCTCCTGAGTCGCGACATTGGTCGTGTTGCCGTCCATAATGGACATGACCATTTGACTCTCGTTTGTCTCGGGCTCGGCCTCTTTAACGTAGAATTGTGGGGTGAGATTGACCTGATCCGGTATGAGCTGAGCGACGGCTTCAGCAACGGCGTGATCGAGGGTCAATACGGAACCGTCGTCGTTCTGTTGTTCGGTGGTGACATAGACGCAGGACTGTTCGCCGTCGCCGCTGCGAGTGACAAGTAGGGTTTGTCCGTCCTCGGCATGGCCGGCAACTTGATAAACGACACCGTCCTCGCCCGTTATCGTAACGAGATTCGACGTTTCCGGTTCACCGGAGTTTCTTCTCTCCTGGCTGAATTTATCATCGTCGGGGGTGCAGGTGGTTGCGGTAGCCGCGGTGATGCTCGTTGTGGTGGTTGGTGTGGTGGGAGCGGCGATAGTAGTGTTGTTATTGGCGGCGGTGGTGATAATGGTGGTGATAGCCGTTGTTTCGACTTCCTGGCTCATTTTCTCGACGTCGCTCACGATGTTTGTCGGGTCATTGCTGCCGGCGTTATTAATCGACGTCGCGTTGCTAGTTTCCGCCAGGGAAACGTTCTCGCTGGGTGGTGGGGGCGCGACGATCGTTGGATTCTCAGGCTCGCCGCATGTCTCGCTGTCGTCGAGGCAGGGAAGTTCGGTGGTTGAGGGAGTAGTCACAGCGTCGAGATTAATGCTCGCCGTTGTGGTAGTCGTGGTCGTTGTCGAGGGCTCGACGTTGCTCTGTACGATTGTACCCGTAGTACCACCGGGACTCATCTCGACCCTCATTATACCCGCGGCATCGGTGAGCGACTCGAGAGACGGTAAAACGAGTTGGGTGGTATTCGGATCAACCGGAGCCTCCTTTTCCGGTAGATTCGAAGGGACACTGGCCGCTTGATTGTTCGTCTCGACGATACTCGTTGGCAATTGCGCGGGTACATCCTCTGTGGAAGTCTCCATAGGTTCACCATCGGGTCCAATAATACGTCCAGTAAGGGGACAAAGTGTGAACGGCCTTGGTGGACTGTCGGGTTGTTTCGTCACGAGAGTCTCGCAATCCTGGGCTGGAATGTCCGGTTCGGCGTCGCTGACGCTACTCTCCTCCGAGCCAACCTCGTGAAACTCCATGTGTAAACTGTCGCCCTCCACGAGTTTGCTCTCCTTCGGTTTGTTCTGGTTGCCGGTATTCAACGAGGCCGCGTTTGTCGTCGTTGTCGTTACCGCGGTCGCCGTACTCGTCGTCGTCGCTGTCGTCGTTGTGGCGCTGCCGAGAGACTTGCCGCGGGCGCCACGTGCCTGTGCTGCTCTTGCGCCCGCCAGGAGGCCGCGATTGCCCGCTTTCGCGAGACCCACCGCCTCTTGGGCCTTCCTCTTGGCCATCAAAAGCTTCTGTTGAGGCGATAGTAACGATTGCGGTTTGCCTGGTTGCGTCTTGGACGATTGTTTTGCGCCGATCGGGCTTGTCGTGGATTTCGCAACGATCGTCGTCGCTTGCGACGTCAGTACCGTGAGCTTGGGTCGTATCTGTTGTGACATTGTGCCTTGAGGACTCGCGATCGTCGTTCTATCGGTCGCCGGACTACCGGACACGCGTTTACCCGGGAAAGTTTGCCTGGCCACTTGCGTAGCGGTGGTCGTGGTGGAAAGCGACTGTTTCGGCGTTGTCGCGCGCATCCCTGGGCTGCTACGCTGCGTTGCGCCCATACCGAGTACACTCGTGGGCGTCGCACCCCGTAACGCCGGTCTCGACAATAAAGCGCCTCGCGCGGAATCCTGACCGCGTTGTTGTACCGTTGTCGTGTTCGGACGTATCGTTGCCGTACTCGTTTGTAGCCTCGGTTGCGCGCCCAATCCCGGACTCGCCACTGCCGCGACCACGTGAATCTGCTGCATCTGTTGCGTCCCGTCTGGCTTCGGTTGTATCTTTATCGGTTCCGATTTCTGCTGCAATACCAAGCCACCCCGTGAAGCAACCGTTGGCGCTTTCGTCACGTTCTTCGTTACTACCTTCATTTGCGTCACAACTTGACTACCGTCCGGCTTTTGCACCACTTTCACGGGCGTTATCGAATTACCCTGGGACGTCGACAATATCTGTTTCCTCACTACTGTATTGACCACCGGCTCCGGACGATTCTGCACCATCAGGACACCCTGTGGAGCCCCCGGTGTCGAACCCTTCACCGCGATCTTAGCACCCGGCGACGAATCCAACTTTATTATACCGTCCTTGCGCGACATCACGTAAACCCCCGACGTCAAGTTTGGCATTTGCTTCGGATCTACCTTGACAACGCCCTTGGCGTTTGCCACTAGTACCGGTGTTGTTCCCGCTTTACCATGCTCCGGCGGCGATTGAAGACCCATCGAGGTTGCGAGATCCGCGCTACCCTGCAGCGCTACACGATTCGAACCGTTCGACTGGACGTTGGCGCGATTGAACGCACGTTGAATCACGTCGCTTCGACCCATCATGCGATCGTCCTCGGATTCGGCCGTCCAATCGTCGTCGCTCGCTGTCTCACCCTTCATTCTCTTAGGCGCACTGCTGCCCGCGTCCTCCGAATCACTCTCCGAAAACTCCATGCGTCGTTTTCCCAAAACTGAGAGTGAAAGTGTTTTTTTTTTACTATTGGTTCATCTTGGCAATTTTTCTTTTGCTTGTTTGTGTCCCCTTTTGAGGGACTAAATATACGTCTCCAGAATGCAAATCGATAATGTAAATAAATAAAAGAACGACACAAATCGTCACTCTCGCCTACTTTACCGAATCAAATTTTATCCGGGTTTCTTTTTTACGATTACTATCACTTCTTTCACATCTGCAGCAGCTTCTTGTTTTTTAGACTGTTAGTGTTTACACTTTTTTGTTGTTGCAAGCCTATGTTTTCTCTTTGGATAACATTTTTTAATGACATTTAATAAATGAACTTCATAAATTGTCTACCTCATTTATAGTTTTTTAAATATTGAATATACTTGATTTATTAATACTTTCATTTTATTCGTAATTTATCTTCAGCGATTATATATACATTCTAAATGAATTAAATCTTACCATCATTGTCCTCGTCTTTCATCGTACCACACCACTGCTTGACCTGGTCCAACGCCTTTGACTTGCTCGAACGCATAGGTCTTCTGCAAGAATATCACGTTTGTTTTTTAACTCCCAAATAGCCTGAATAGCAAATTGTACTCTTCGCGATTTAAGCATTCGAACGACGATCGGCAGTTGGAAGAGGCGTTTGAAGTATTTCCTTTGTAATATATTTTTCAGTGTAATTGTAATTTGCAGCGTATGCCGAGTACTGGACATTTGTTCTTCCTTCCGTGTCGTATATGCAATGAGACCAGGATAATAATACTTACGCCGTTTGAGCGGCTGAGCTCGGGCCCGCTTTGCTAGCTTCAGTCTTCAGGAGGGTCTTTGAAGCCACGTTACGCGCCGCGACAGCTGCCTTCGCATTTTGCTGCAAAAGTTGGGCGGCTTTCATTTCCTTTTGCTTAGCGAGATTCCTCTCGAATTCTTCAAGCAAAAATTTGCAAGTGCCGACCGTCTCTGCGGGTTCCCACGTGTTGTGCTCGCTAGAAGAAAAAAAAAAATACAAAGTATCGTTAATCGCTCGGTGCCTTGCAATTTGTTTCATTTCAATTAAGGCTTTTCTTTTCTCATAGTTGAGCAATTTCTTGACTTGTGTTTAATTTATAGAATTATTCACAATAATACAAACTGAGGTAATATTGTCGTATCCAAGAAATTGAAAATCAAAAAAGAGTGTTTTACTTACTAGCCGAAACCCTCCCATTTTAATAAATATTCGCTGCATCGTTTCTTGGTGTTGAATCGCTTGGCCAAAATTTTTTCGACCACGTATTCCGTGTCACTGGGCTCGCCGTCCTCCTGGCCGGCTATTTTGCCGGGTTTTACCTGACGGAAAAAGAGCACACCGAATAATTTCCTGAATGTCGCAAAAGTCCGTCAGGATTTCGAAATACTTCGAACGTAGGAAATTAGAAACTGTTTTATGTTTTTTGTTTGGGTTGAATTGTATTCTTATTTAGGGTGTTTAATTTTTACCAAAACTGAAGTTTCATGACATTTAAGGATTTTTAAGGTAAGTAATAGGGATTTTTTTCATGGTTTTTAGTATAAAAGTATACTTTATAATTCTTTAGTGCGACTAATTTTCTAAATTTTTAAATTTATATTCTGCTTTTTGAAACAGATGTGTGCTGTATGCCAATAAAAAGTATAAAAAATAAACGTAGTTACCAAACTGTACAATTCCATGTGTAGTAAAAAAATGTGAGACAAACATAATTTCAAATTTGCTGTAAAGAAATATATTTTGGGAACATTTAGAAAAACATTACATACATTTAGGAACTTTGAATAATATCATCTAGTCGCTTTACACGAATAACAAAGAAAAACTAATATCTTGAGATAACGAATAATTTTTTTTTCTACTACCTTTTTTTTCTAATACCGTAGATTGTCGCAAACCCGCGAAAATTTAAAATTATTTGGGATAAATACAAAAATCGGCCATTATAATGAGCACTGCAGAGATATTTAAAAAATCAGGTAGATTGGTAATTTTTCATGACACTTGATGACTTTTTCAGGGTCGAGTGTAATTTCATGACATTTAAGAAATTTCAGGTCCGTAGACACCCTGTTATTTTAACAGGGCAACCATTTTTCCTCGATTCGATATGATAACAAAGAAAACAATAAGTACCTTCGGCCTTATGGTAGGCTTCGTTTTGACTTTGTCCTTCAGCGACTCTGGATTCTCGAGGGTCTTTTGAACCTTCGATTCGGTGGTTTTCGCCGCGTCCTTCTTCGTTTCACCTTGACCTTCTTCGGGTTGTCCGTTTCTTATTACTTTGCGAACAACTGTTTTTCCACCTAATTCGTAAAGATATTTTTGTTTCGAGAGAAAGCTTTTTTTTTTACTAAAAGGTTACGAGAATAGAAAGGGTGGAGTGGAACTCCGTTGTGTCCAAAGGTCAGATATGACGACATTGTCAAGGATTCCTGTCCAATTTCAGACGCAACAACAAAAAATCCGACACTAAAAACGTTGAAGAATATCCAACGGCCATTTTTCTCGGATTTTCGTTATTTTATCACGCTCTTTTTTTTCTTCTTTTCTTTGTGTAATATTCTTGCTTCATTGGGAAAATACCTTCGGTGGTCGTGTTTGTGTGTGTCTGTGGGCGTGGACTTTCGTGCATCTTTGTGTTGCTTATCTTGGAGAAGGTCTGTATCGTCTTGCCCGCGGTCACCCATGAGTCCCTTATGTGAACGTCCATTTTGCACCATTTCTGATAGAGTTTCCACGAGTTTGCGGAATCCTTGTCGCCGCCCTCCAGCTGTATCTGCAGGTCTTTCCACAGCAGAAACGCCCACACTTGTGCCTTTTGTTCGTGCTTGGAGAATGAAAAAGTGAAACCAAGATATTCGAGATCAAGTACAAAGTTAGATCGATCAATATTAGATTTTATCGAACCCAAACAAATTCAAAATATATGTTTCTTGGGTGTGTAAAACTTTCCAAAATAGATTCGCTGAATTAAGTATATAAATACATTTATTTATTTGTTTCGGAGAATAAAACCAAGCACGGACTTTTTTGATTGAACCCAAGCGGACTTGAAGAGTTTGAGGACAAGTGACGAAATGTTACCATTTGATTCAAATTTATACGATAGATTGTTGGGTATATACTGAATAAACTCTCCAAATTTTAAACCGATCGTCTACTTTGTTTCCGTAAAATTTACAATTGAAAAAACCACTTTTTAACATGGAAGGATGTCTACACTAATCGCTATTCGGCAGTTTCACGCACGAAACAGTGTGAAGAAATGCTAAGAATGTTATTAAAAACCGGTCAAACGAGTCAGTATATTATAACAATCAGGTCACCCAAAAACTAAATGATCCGTTTACACCGTTTATTGATTATTGACATTTTTGTAAATGCAAACGTTTAGTTTTTCCTCCACGTTCGAAACGTAGACGCAAAGTGTAGTAACGTCGCATGAGAGATGAATGGCGCGCGTGTTTGAATACCACTAATCGTCATGGCGTGGCCATACGTTCAATAAAATGCATTTTTAGAGAGTAGTGATATGTTCTATTTTTTACACCTGACGTTTATCGTTCAGAATTAATTCGGTTCAATAAAGAAAAGTATTTTTTTTTCTAATCGACTGCGTGAGTTGCTGCCCTCGCTGATGCTCGCAGTAACAGAATAAGTATCGCCAACTGTGAAAAAACAACCTCGCAATACAAGTAGTGCGCTGTCGCCAAATCTCCCTAAAGATAAGCTTTTCGAAAACTCCTTAAAATGAACTTGTTTAAGTTCGAATTTGTAAACAATTTTTTTTCGGTCCGAAATTTGGAATAAATTTCTGTGAGATCAACTTTCCAAATAAATTCTTTCGGGTTCCAATTGCGAAAAAAAAATTTCTTTGGGTTCAGATTTTTTAATAAATTATAATTTTATTGTTTGGTTTTAAATTCTTAAACAGATTTTAAATAATTTCGACAGGGTTCTAATTTCCGAATAAATTCAAATTTAATTCTTATAGCCTCGAATTTTTTAATTAATGTGACATCAAATCGCTCAATTCAGATCGAATTCTCCAATAAATTCGTCAGTCAATTTTTTTCAAATGCCTTCATATTTGTCGCGTCAACAGGTATTCCTATCAACTTTCACAGAATATTCTTTTTTTTTATCGTCCTATTGTTGATAAATTGCGAACATTTCGCATGGTTCGCCGGTTAGGTTTTACTCACGTTGGCGTTTTCACGAAAGTGTGACACTTCCGAGCAGGCGCCATCCTTGTTGCGATGCTCCTGAAACGCCTCCACAAAGTGGAAGACAGAGTGGCACTTGCCGCAGACCAGAATGTCCAGTCGGCCCATCTCCTCTTGAGCGGCTTAAAAAAATAACAATACATGCATACGTATATATATATTTTTTTTTACGAATATTCACGCGATTTGCGTTGTTTTTGCCTATGCACAAGTACAGAATTAACCGCTAAAGGTAAAACGCTCCGTGCACGGTTCCAGTGATCTCCCGTTTCCAGCAGCCTTGGCCCGAGCCAATACTCTGATGGGAAACCGCTCAACCGTGCACCGAATGGACCGCCGATTCCACCAAATTGCAAATGGCGAACGCAATTGAAACTGAATAAAAACAGAGCTGTCTGTATCAACATGGGTTTTCCACAGTTTCCCTGTGCCCTCGTGCATATATAAGACCTTTGGCAAATTGCAAAGTCTGGCGAAAGTTAGGAAATGGCCAGTACATGGAAATAGTAAAAGACATGGGATTGGAAACGACTGCAAGGACAAATGAAGGACCATTACAAATTCATATTGAGTACATCGACCAGTGAGTGGACGTAAGCTGATATATATTTAAAATAAGTAAAGAATACGGATTGTCGATGAAAACTCGAATCACTATAATTGAGCAAAAAAATCACTGGTGTGGTTAGAACCAATTTCTTAGTTCAAGGCATTACTGGATAGACCGGACAAAAAATTCGTCCAAAATGGGCGAATCGTGGATTTACATGTCTATGTTAAGCCTTATAAATAGCCAATTTAATAATAAATTAACACTGGGAAATGTTAATTTTCCACTTTTAATAATGATTGAAGTCAAATTTCACGATATTGACGTGTGCTTGACTGAGGTTTTGTCAGTGACTGTACACCTGTTTCAACTGCCCAACAAAAAAATATCTCAATTTTTAAATTCAATACGTTCAGAACATCTTATTATTATCAATAATTACCCAAAAACTCAATAAATATTGAGTTTTCCAATGATTGCGATTAATTCATCGTTAAAATAGGAGATACTCATTACTGTAATTTATTTCTCGACAATTATTCAGTCGATTTATTTGAAACTGAGCATAATCAATCATTGATCCTAATTCTTGATAAAATATTTTCAGAATTCACGGCGATTTAGTTCCATTCATTTTGCAAGCATTAACGTCTGCAGAAACTGTTTCCCCATGAGCGACCATGTTAAATTCATATGTTTATAAATACTAAATTATTTAGTGAAAAATTCTAAAACAATTCATGTATTATTATTCTATCAAGAACTGATTCGTTAAATTTTCAAGAATTTTAGCGATTTTTGAATATCCATCCAGTAATACCTTAATATCGAATTTTGATGCCACATGGAATTTTTCTAGTTTGTGGTACTCGTGCACTGTGCAATTTAGTTACAATACAGCTACGCACGTTAAGTGTTCTAAAGGCGAAAACAATAGTTTTTATCAGTTTTGAGGGTATTAATTTTATTATTTAGGATAGAATTTATTCTCTGATTTTTTTCAAAAATTTAAACCGAATTTGTAATGATACATCAGAATTAGACGTATTTATTCACTAGTGGTATATTTTAACCTCTTTCCAGTGAATGGTATATGGGCTCCGTTCTGATAATTCTCAAAGCAAAGTGAAAAATTTGACTATCTGCGTGGAAATTGCAAAAATTACTGACACTAATTGACAATAGATATTTCATCAAATGTTGTAAAAAAATCATTACATTGGTGTGTTTAAATTTTGCCGAAACAAACTTTCATAGGTTTTGGAGAACGTCACGTTAAGATGCAATAAAGCTTTCTGTATTTTCTAAGAAATGGTAATAATAAATATAGCACTCCTATATGCGGGAAGGACAGAGAGAATTTAGAGCATATAAGGCAGTGTGATAAATTTAGGAGAATGATAAGTAGAGATATGAGGAAGAAAGTGGATGAACTCTTTAATAAAACCAAGAAGCAGTTAGGATGGAATGAGCTGCTAAATGGAGAAATTAAGCCTGTACTATATGAATATGTGAGAATGTTTGAGGAAAAGGTGCAGACTAAACAAAACAAGAAGTAAATAGGATATGATAATGTATAACGGTAATATAATAATAGGGAAAAGAGATCAATAGGAACATAAGAGTAGCATAAGAGAAAACTATGCAAACGCTGTAAATCGATGTAATATTCTTAAGCCCGAGAGGCAAGAATGGCTAAAATCTATACATAATATTCATATTTATGAGAATATTATTTTTGCATGATCTTGAAATTTACATCGTTGGAATGCAACGAAAATTCTTAATATTTCTTTTATTTCTTCTTTTTTATAATTCCAAAAAATCTTCTAGAAATATAGATTATAGATCTGTAAATAAGCAAATAAAAAAATTATTAAAGCATTTTCGTGGCTATTTTCCAAAAGAAATTGGAGCAAATGGAAAATCATAATTTTCGTTGTGTTACAACGATGCAAACTTCAACATCGTATTTTTACACAATACAATGATCGCTAAATCCAGCATTTAATAAAAATAAATACTAAATCGTTATCCTTTACAGGTTAACGTTAAAAATAAATACTAATCATTATCCTTTACAGTTTATCTACAACACACGTCCATTTACTGGTAATTTCGTCCATTCACTGGCGGTTTAGTCATTTCGCTACTTATCATTTCCTTCAATATTATTTGCTGCAATTTAAATATTATTTGCTACCACCGGAATAATATCTTCGGTTAGCTATAGCCATTAAAAAGTTTGCTTTTATATGTTCATTTTACAGTCCGTTTGAATTCTATAGTGTCGTTATCTGTCCATTCACTGGTTGGTTTACCCTATACGTCAAAATAACAGATCCCATAAACATATGTAAAAAAAATGCTAAATCAACATTCTTGCTTATAGGAGGTTGGTGGAATGGTCGCGTAAACGGCGTCGTCGCTCATAAGACGTCAAAGGACCGGGCGGCAACATTGACGGCATCTCCGGCAGGTCAAGGTGCGTTCAGGCCGAGTTACCTTTAATCGTTGCTGGATTATTGTTGATGGCCGTAGATGGGCCATCGTCGGCTTCCATCTTGCACTCTTCGTCTTTCGTCTCTCTCTCTCTTATGGGTGTCTCCCTCTGGAAGTCGAACAAGCAAAAAGAAAGATCAGAATATCGTTGCGACTAGCGCTGGGCCGTGAAGCTTGTAGGCCGCCTGCGCGCCGTCAATCTTTTTTCCACAGCCTGCGACTCTGCGCAGTCTAAAAATTTGTGCGAGGAGTTGTATAACAATGAAAAACATGATTTTTTCATAGAGTTCGTTGAATTTGCGGGAAAATAGAGAGAGAAAGCGAAGCGGCGCGGTCAACGGCACGTTGTACAGTAATGACGAGAAAAACCGTACGTGTCAGTGTTAAGTAAAGAATTAAAAAAATAAAAAAAAAACGTAATATAGCGGTCCCAAAGTTCGTCCGGGGCGCGCAAAATTGCCGTGGCGTTAGAGGAAAACTCGTTGGATATAAGTCGGCAATTTATCTTTCTCTCTTTCTTGCTGTCCGGTGTAGTGGAGACAAAAGAAAAAAAGTGCAGCACGAAGCGCCGCTTTTTTGTCGTAGTTTCGCAACTCATATCGTCTGCGAAATGATCGGATCGCATCAATTGTTTCTTACGTTTTTGCTCTTTTTTTCTTTTAATACCCTTTTGTCGTTATTTTTCACCTAAAAATTCACGCGATACTTGTGAAACGGTTGAAAAACGCGACGAACGAGGACGGATGCCATTGCCGGGTTATGTATTTTATTTTGATTTTTTTTTTCTTATTCCTCGACGTCGACAACTATTCGCCCTATTCTCTTTATCTTTTTTCGTCTTTCTGTGCCTCCTTCGTTTTTCTTCCGTGCCCAACTAGATCTAGGGGCTATACGTCGCCGCGCGGACGAGAGGCACAAGCCGTGTATTCTTGTCGTCAAGATGGCTCTCTACCACGAACCAAAAAGAAAAGGGGAGAAAAGAAAAAAAAAAAGAAATCCGCACAGCGCGCGCTGCCCACTCGCGAAGTCGCGCACACCGTGCACTTCCTGCTTTTTCTCTTTTTTTTTTCTTTCTTTTCTTCTTGCACGCACACACTCCGTAGTATTTACGTGACGTGAAAAAAAAAAGAATGAAGCAAAAAATAAAAAAGCCTCATTTTCCGTAGCGCGGAAAAAGCAACGAATTTTTCGAGGGTCGATTGTCGCAAAACTTACTGGACGACTGTGCCAATAATTGCGTCCCGCGATTTCGTGCCCGAACGAAACAATTCACGCGAAGATTTTTCTCACAGGAGTTATAAACCGGGCGAGAGCCAGGATTGTGGTGTACGAAATTTTTATTCGCCAATACAGACACACACGGGTGAGCTATGAAAACAGAGCGGATAACGCGGCGCGGCGTCCTGTCGACGGTGGCGCCACCAACACCCGCCACGGCGACACTATCGCGCCGATGCCCCCGTCACTCTGCGCGGAGCAATTTTTTTTTGGCGGGAGACACCGAAAACGAGTACTCAGATTGTTACTCTCGCAACGATCGTAATCGTTACTTTTTGCCAATGGCAAACTGGTCTTTGTGCCTTCATTCGTCGTATAAATTTTCTCTCCTTTCGAGCGATGCAAATGAATTTTTCGTTATTGGGAGAACGTTGAGCTCTCGCGAAATTCGAATTTGCCGCGCGACCCCACCTACTCCGGAAATTGCCGGTCGGACCGAACAAAAGTTTACTCAATCGTTCGATTTTAATTTGTAAAGGATCATACGAATTTTCCATGATTCGAGAGAACGCTGGCTTATACCTCGATCCACGATACAAATTTATTGGATTTGTGCATCTTCCATTGTAGTCTTTTTTTTTCTACCTTTCCCCACCACGCCAATGCGCTGCCGAGACGCCATTTTTTTCCTCCCCAGGCAATTTCCGATTGGCTAGACTGATCCAGAGAATTTCAGGCCCTAGGAAGTTTCTGGCCATCGCGTCGCTGACGATTTGTTGTTTCGTCGCACTCGCCAGTCAAGATTGAGGTTAATCTTTGCGCTTTTACGATAATTTTCGTTATTTCGTCGCGAATTATGAGACATGTGAAGTGAATCTTGTTGAGAATTAGAAATTGTCGAAGAAATAATACTCGGGAAAAATGGCGGACGACGAAGGAGGCAAGGAGTATCGATGGGAAACCGGTTACGAGAAAACATGGTGAGTGCCTATGTTTTTGTTTTTATTTGTTCATGCATCTATTCGCGGGTTTATTTATTTTTATTAGAAATAATATTTAAAAAATACTATTTTGGTGTTCGATTAAAATACGATGACAATAATTTTTTTTTTGCAAAATGTGCAACTCTCGAAAGCATTATTTTTGGCATTTTGTTTTATTCTTTTGGACAATGTGTAAAGAAATATCTGAATTTGTATCGTTAATTTAGGGAGGCTATAAAGGAGGACGATCATGGTATGCTCGAGAGCTCCGTCGCGGACATCATCCACAAAGCCAAGCGGAAGCGCCAGTTGGAAAAGGTCAGCGGCTCTCGACTCGGAATGATGAGACATCTCTACATCATTCTGGACACCTCCGAGTCTATGTCTAATCAAGATTTGAAACCGACGCGTCTCATCTGCACGATAAAAGTATTTGCTTAAAAAAAATCCATTGTGTTCTTTTCTGTATTGCTATATCGAGAAAAGCTTTCAAACTAATCGACTTAATGTTTTCACTAATATTTGATAAATTACTGTTCTGGAAAGATATTTTTAAATTGAGGCGATTATTATTTTTATTCATTTATATGAATATACTCAAACTTTTTTTATTGGGTAAATATTTTTCCGTAGTTTTGCTAAGTTTTTAGAAGCTGAAGGATTAAGGCAGGCAACCACTTTAGGAGACCGAAAATTAGATTTTTTTTATTGTGAAAAAAAAACGGAAATTTATGCAACTCTGACAATATTTTATTCATCTTTTCGTACATCTCTGGTAATTTTTTCAAGTTATTTCATGCATTAATTAAGGTGTAATCTACTGTGTCCCTTGGTGTGTCCTCATCATCGTTGTCGATTTGCAGGAATTGTGCAGCTAGCAATTTGCATCTGAAATAGTCCAACAAATTTTTATACATTCTTAAGATGTTTTTTAAGAACATGAACCTAAATTTTGAGAAAAAAAAATCGAGAATTGAATGGTGGAACGTGTTTGAAAAAAAATGATCGATTTTTAGCATTTTTTTCCCGGCATTTTGCAATAATAAATATGTTGTGAACAATCTAATCTTTCCAACTTTAGGTTCATGTTTTAATAAATTATATTATGTAAACGTGTTCAAAATTTGAAGATGATCCATCAATTAGTTTTTGAGTTATGATTCCCGCAAATTGAAAAAATGTCGTCTCGAGAAAAACACGTTTAAAGTTTCACAAACGAAAAACTCAAAGTCAAATGCGTTTAATCAAATGATAAAGTATCTTACCGATTAATCAGCGATTCCAGCACCATACAGCAGTCCTTCCTCTTCCTCATGCAACTCATTTGAAGCTTGCATTGCCTCTTTACAACCTTCTTTTGTCTCTAATAAACTTTTTGTTTTTTGCCGAGCCACACGCATCTGATCCATTGGCTCGGCATGTCCGTAGCTCTGCCTGCCAACAACGATTTGTAGTTCATTCATAACCATAAGTAGGGCTGAATTTCCTTCATTGAATAAAATAGCAGCAAGAAATGCCGCTATCTCAATGATGGACCAACGATTTGGTTCATATGATTATGAACGAAAACATTTCCCAGAATGGAAATGTTTTGGAGCTAATCGCCAAATGGTCGAGCTGGGTTTGTTTGGGTTATGAAAACCCAAACAAACAAACAAACCAAAATAAATTACCTAACTGAGCACTCGTGGATACCTGAGCATGCTTGGGAGTCGAGCGGAGAGTCTTTATCATTCATATACATACCATTAGAAGGAATCCGAATATCAATTATATTCAAAAATTAAAAATTAAAGAAATTAAAAAAAATTGATTTTTTGAATCATCTAAATTGATTGCTCGCCTTAAAACAGAGCACAATTATTATTTCTGGCAACCGAAATAAATCAATGCAATCTCTAATTTAAGTTTCTTTAGTAAGTTCAAATTTTTTGCATTTTCACTGAATTTTTTGGAAACGATTTAGACTCGAGTAAAAGTGTTTCTGGTACAGACCCAAACAAACCCCAACATTCTTCATTTCTAAAATTTCATTATTTTTTTTATTGGCCTTTTTTTTAGCAATTTGCTATAATTTGCTTAATTAAGCAAATCATCGTTAATGCTGATTTTATCCAAATGCCGTTTTTTTTATTGCATCTTAAATTAATTATACTTTTCAAATTAGGTTTGATAATTACTGTTTTTGACTGACTGTGCCTGACTGATTACTGTTTTTGACTGCCTGACAAATAACTGTCTTTTAAAAACATTCTAAATTAACTGAATTATTATTTCGATCAATTCTACCGAATTAATGTTTTAAAAAGCAGCATTTTTTGAGCGAAATTATTTTTACCTGCATTTTCGAATAGATGTTTTTAAAAGAAATTTCAATTTACTTAGTTCCACTTTTCACTAATGTTACCAAATTACATTGTTTCGAAGAGGTTTTAGTTAACTAAATTTCCATTTTTATCATTTTCTGCCAATTACTATATTTTAGATTTTTTGTTTCAGCTTTTGGAAGACTTTATAGAGGAATTTTTCTACCAGAATCCCATAAGTCAGTTGGGGCTAATTCTCACGAGGAACAAGAGAGCTGAGAAGATCAGTGAGCTGTCCGGTAATTCGAAAAAACACGTGAAGGTAAATTCATCTTTTATTTTTAATCACTTATAAATATAATACAAAAAAAGTCGAATTTAAGATTCTATTTGATTGCAAATTGTTTGAATCTAATCAAGAGCGTGTTCAATTACAGGAAATTAAGAGTTTGTTGCACACAACGCTGAATGGCGAGCCCAGCCTCCAAAATTCCTTGGATCTTGCCCTGAAATCGTTGCGTGTACTTCCGGCCCACTCGAGCCGAGAAATTTTGATAATCATGGGTTCTCTAACGACATGCGATCCTGGAGACATAAGCGAGACTATACAGGTATCAATTATTCGTTTCTTTCTCTCGCTCTATTTCTCGCTAGAAATGCTTAAAAATTCATATACAACGTTATTATTTTATTTGGATCGATAATTTATTTTATTTTCAACAAATAACAATAAGAAATAAATCGCCAAACAATAATGACAAATATTAATCATTTTTTTGGCTCTGTCATTTTTATATTAATATAACAAAGACATGTCGTTTGGACAGAATTTGAAGACCGATGGTGTGAGGTGCAGCGTTATCGGCCTCGCGGCGGAATTGCACGTGTGCAAGAAATTGGCAACCGCGACCGGCGGTGACCACGGTGTCGTGCTTGACGACAAACACTTCAAGGAACAATTGCAGGCTCACATCGATCCACCGGCTGCGGCTACGAGGCTGGATGCCGCTCTCGTCAAAATGGGATTTCCTCATCACGCTCTTCAGACGACAATCGGCGATACGGCCATGAGCGTCTGCATGTGGTACTTATGCTTGGTCAATGTTCTTCAACTTCTCATCTACAAGTGTCCACAAAATATTCCACTTTTTGCTTTCTCAAGGACGAAGCTTTGCATTCGTAAAAAAAAATTGTTTTCAAGATGTTAATGAAAATGTGCTTAGAATGTCGCAAAAAGTCGTGAAATGACATTTGAAGATAATGTTTGTGTGTACTTACGGATTGTTTTTTAAATGAACAGATTTGTATGAGCTCGTGGTCCAAAAAACCGGTCGACTTTTAATATTGTTTTCCGATGAGAGTATGGGGATGACGGGGTCGGAATTTTATACACAATTAATACATAGTCTCCGCCACGTTTGAGCTATTTTTCACTGAAAAATATTGATAAACAATGATGTTGTTATTATTTGTTTAAAGTGCTTCCGTTGCTGGCTGGCCAATCGGTGTGGATGGTTCTGGTAGCTAGGGTGATCAGCAATAAAAATTAAACTTGTAGTATAACAATAAAGCTTTCGTGCGACCGGATACTTGTTCAAATTTTGAAAATGACGACAATGGCAAGCTTTCGAAGAAAGTTCGTTTTGCGATCAAGAAAATGACTTTAGTAATATTCATCAGGTCATCGAAATTCATCATAAGACCAATAGATTTTGAGACATCTACTGTTACGAAAAAAAAAGTTAAGACTAGCTTCGTATAAATGCGACAAAAAATTAATGAGCTAGCAATGTGCAAGTTGCACTTTTTTTCATATCTATTGATACGGTTTTTTGTCCGTGCAACTCCGTTCAAATGATTGAGAAACTGACTAGTCTGTTTCTTTTTTGTGTTCAGCCACGCCGACAGTCTCGAGGATTCGTCGAAATTGACGAGCGCCGGTTATCTCTGTCCCCAATGCCTTAGCAAACATTGCGAGCTTCCGGTCGAGTGTCGAGCTTGCGGATTGACTCTCGTCTCGGCTCCTCACCTGGCCAGATCGTATCACTACCTGTTTCCGGTCGAGCATTTCCGCGAGGAACAAAACACCGGCACGGTCGAAACCTGTTACGGTTGCCAGAAGGACATAATAGCGGAGAAAAAGGTGAGTTTCTTTGTCTTAATTTATCTCTGCTGACTTTTTATTACGATTCAATTCGTTTTGAATTCAATCTATGTATTTACATTGTAATGCCCTTGCACTCACGCTCCCATCCCATTTGGCTTTTACCCCACGCTTCTCGCTTCCCTGCTTCCGGTTTCTCGGAAACCGCCCTGGCGTATTTCCCATCGTCATTGGCATAGGGCAACTGAAAAACTCGTGGTTATACAGGCAACTATATTTTCATAGTATTGAAGTTTACATCTCTGGAATGTGATGAAAACGAATTTTCATCGTATAGCCGAAATTTGTTTGCCAGATTTAGACTGCAGAGTTCGCACAAAGGTTTTGCAGGATTTTTATTAGAAATTTACAATTTACATTTGCAAAAATCCATTTTGTATACTAATAAAACTAACGAAATAAATGTATAAAAACAGAATTGAACCGACACTGGTGAATGGACGATCGGGGTTCGGCTGAAGCGGTACTTCAACAGAGTGTCTGCTGAAGTGAAAAGTCATGAAAAGTCTTATATGTCATGAAATTACACTCAACCCTGAAAAATTCATAAAATCTCATGAAAAATTACCAGTCTATCGGATTTTTTTAAAGATCTCGGCAGCGCTCATTATCATGGCCGATTTTTGTATTAATCTATCCAAAATAATTTTAAAAAATTTCCTACACGTGGAATTGTACAGTTTGGTGACATTTCGTTTATTTCGTATACTTTTTATTGTCATGACAACACACATCTGTTTCAAAGAGCAGAATATAAATATAAAAATTTAGAAAATTAGTCCCACTAAAGAATTATAAAGTATACTTTTATATCAGAAAGTCATACCGAAAGTCATGAAAAAAAATCTCTATTCCTTGCCTTGAAAATCCTTAAATGTCATGAAATTTCAGTTCTGATCAAAATTAGACACCCTGTTCAATTTAAGCAACGGTGTTCATAACGGATACTCGGAGCGGCAACAGCTTAGCCGTACACCGACTGGCGTATTAGCCAAAAAGTGTCGATTGGTCTTTAACGTGCAGTAACTAGCCGTAAGCCCCTTAACTACACGATCCCCCATTAGCTCTGGGATTAGGATACACCGAATCAGCGCGGAACCGCATACGCGTTCCCTCCTAGTGTACATCCAATATTCGAGACCTGGAATGCAACTACTGATCAAGCCAGCCGTCTTTCCAATACCCTAACAGCTCAGCAAGCTGCTCCTCGAGCTCATATCACGCAGCTCACCCGCTGGGATTCCCTAGGATCCTTAATCAGCATACGACTATAACCATTGCCACCGCGAATCCAACCTCAATAGTTGGTCCTGACGCCGAAGCGCCAGTGGGCCACCAACTCCCGCGGTACCATTCTTGATCTATAGTCGGATCTTCGTGGATACGGTGAAACGGACACCACTTCCAATCGACGGGCCTCGTCCTGTGACATTAGCCAATCAGCGGATGGCCAATACTTCTGAGCCCTTGGTGTAGATACTTGAGTAAAACGTCTGTCCATCAGGGAATCGAAAGAACACGGAGCCGTCTATACTGGTATGGGTTTTCCACAGTTTCTCCGGACCCTCGGCAAATGCGGTATAGTGTAGTTTGCGTCGGCTGTGGACGTAGCGGAATTTAGGCTAGATTACCGGAGTGCGAATAGGGAGTGGTATGAAAGGGCCCAATTAGGAAGGGTAATACTTTACAAACCCGCAAGCGTATACTTTGGAAACACAAAAAATAAATATACAGTCTGTTTGGCAAAAGCGTGTACGGCTACATTTTTTCCGGGAAATCGTTAGAGGATAGATTCGAAAGCGAAAAGGTAGCAGGACTCTTCTACCAAGTTGCTGTCACAGATAAACCGCTATTGTCCGAAAAACACGTCGTAAAAAGCCTCACTTGGGCGAAAGAAAATTTGGACTGCGATTGGAAGAATGCAATTTTTTCGGGCGAAGTCTTTTTGGGCACGTTCTCTCATCAATCATAGCTGGTTTGCCCACACCAATAGACACCAAAGATCTGGAACGTCAAGCAATTATTCCGACAGATTCGACTCATATGGAGGTAGTGGTCACCAGATTTTGCCATGAAATTAGTGGAAAGTATGCCTCGGAGATTCCAGGCGATTATTAATATTGGAAGCGACTGGACCACTTATTAATAATAAAGCGTCACGATTTATATCACGTAGTGTGTATGTATTTTTTTGTAAAGCTTTCTGCCAAATAGTTTTTGAGTTTTGCTGCACACGATCTTGTCAAACAGACTGTATATAAAAGAATTGTTGCATTCAAACAATGCAAACTTCAACGTCATATATTTTCACCGAGTTTCAGTTGCGTTCACGTTCTGAACTCAGTGAAATTCCCTGATCCGCCTGGTAGTCGGCGCTCAAGCCAGCGCGCGGCTGCGCGGTCACTCATCCAAGTATTGGTCTGGACCAATACTACGTGACACGGGAGCTTGCAGAAGCGGCTCACCGACCGCGCGTCCCTTACTGTTGATTTTCCAATCTATTTGATAATCAATCTTTTACCAACCTTCCAAAAATACTAATTCACTTGTTCTTTTTGTCTCTCGTATACAATCTAAGGCTTGTAAATATATGAATGTTTTTTAATTCCGCCGTCCATTATGTTGTCTAATTGAATTCACTTCTCAGGTCTACATCTGCGACAAATGCACTCAGACGTTTTGTCTCGACTGCGAGATATTCATTCACGAGTCTCTCCACACGTGTCCCGGATGCGCTACGAATTCAGCAACTTCCCAATAATGAGGTGACTCGTTTGGCACGTGAAGTAATAACGCAAGTTATCAAATTACGAGAGTCGTAGAAGAAATTACGAAGAATTAAAAGAACAAAATTGGGAAACGATTTTTTTTCCGTTCTCATTACGCTGGTGCATTTCTTTTAGTACTCTGGCAATTTTCACGTTTTCCATTTTTTATTAGAGTTGAGAAAAATCAGGTTCGATTTCTAGTCGAAAACATTCTCGAAATGTTTAAAACGGAAACGATGCATTGGGCGTGATGTTACTAGTGTCGTTATCGTTAATGAGATACGACAATTCATTGTAAATAATTGTACATAATAAAATAATGTTTGTACTTATTATTTCGAAGTTTTTACACAAATATACAGAACATTACACTGATGAGACTGAAGTTTGCATCGTTGGAAAGCAACGAAAATGATTATTTTTCAATTGCTCGAATTTCTCGTGGCTAATATTCGTTACGAAAATTCATCAACCATTTTTTAAATCGCTTATTTCGATATCTATAATTTTTATCTGCAAGAAAATCATTTGTAAAATAATTTAAACGAGGAAATAAAAAAACGAAAAAATAATTTTCGTTGCATTCCAACGATGCAAACTTCAAGACCATTTACACTGGACGATTCTCTTATTCGACTCTACACCGAATTTCGTGCTTCGAAACGTCGAAAAGTATTGAAAAGTGGCACTAAACAGTACCAGAGTATATTTTTTTCTTCAAACCAGCCAAAACAAACGAAACATCAAATTTGCGTTTAAATATATTTCGGGCTAGTAGTAATTCACGGTTCGAAAACATACAGCCGGACTGTCCGCGAAGACCAAAAATGGGCGATAACGTAACGTAATGAGGAAGAAAAAAAAGTGGGAGTCTGTGCTGGAAAATCGGCGGTTATTCGCTGCGACAGGTGGAAGAGTAGGAGGATCGTGACTCGGTTACAAAGTCTTTATTAGTCCGGCGGCAAGCTTCGACGCGACCGGTTCATCAACTGTTCGACATCCCGTTCTTTTACTTTTGTTTGTTTGTTTGTTTTTTCTTATTTCTATTTCTGGGATATTTTTTATTGTTCGTTGACGTTTTCTTGTGTCCTTTTGCGAGCCTACTTTTGTAACGTCGTTGCTCTCGATTCGGTGCGTGTACGACATTCGCGAAAAGTTCGTCTGCTTCACGAACACGACGAGTTTGAATGTCAGTGAAATAATTTTGGTTTTTTCTTCTTTTTTTTTTTTGCTTTTTTTTTCTTCGTTCATCGATTTTTTGTTTCCTCACGATCGTATTCTCGTCAAGGTAAGTACATCGAACACCTGTTACGAGATCATTATGCCGCGGACGTTATATATGGGTGTTACGAAGTCGAGGGCGAGAAAGAATGAAGGAAAAAAAGGGGACAAAAAAATCGCGATACGAGCCGATCCGTGCAAAACGGATACTCGAGGACATCCACTTTTATGTGGACTGTCACTTTTCAAGACTCGGTCAATAAAGTTCAGACGTTATCGTTGAACACACAGATTTGGAGTGTACCTGAATTATTTCTTTGAATTTATATAGAACGAAATTTCGTTATTTTTTTTTTTTTTTTTTTTTTTGAGGGAAAGTCGAAATTTGGAGATCAAGGAAAATGTTGTCAATGATTTTTGTTGGTCGGTTTTTTAAAACACTTTTTCGATATGCAACGTTTCTTGCACTTTACTCGAGTGAAAAGACGAAAAATGGAAATTCCAAATGATCAGTTTGATTGGTGAGATCGCGATCTTTGGGGAATAAGATACCGAGAAACGCGGAAAAATTTAATAAACGATCCGTGATCCTAAATATATTTAAATAGAATTTCTACTTTTTTTTTCACGTTGACGCAATTCTTTTTTTCTTCCGTTGAATCATCTTGAGGAAAATGGGTCGCGCAGATTGAAGTCTACCAACGATGCAGTCGCATAATTTCAAGGATAAACGTGATTGTCGCAAATACCTCATCAAACTTTTATCTTTGCGAAATCATAGAACGAACATAAAAGTACAAAAGGGGAATTTTTCAAAGAATAATATTTAAAGAACGCGGAAAGAATGATTTTATTTTCTTTCAAGCTTATGTTCTTTTTCCGTAATAAAAATGTTTACGACCTCTACTTTTCAGTATTCAATAATTCCGCAAAAATTGTTCTTCTGCATGCGTATATATAGTTATAAACGCGGTAGGACTTTATAACTATAAAGTCCTACCGCGTTTATACTATGTTGCAACGATTACTGCGTGCGCGGCCTGACATTGTAATCTAATGACGGAGTGGCTGGTGATCCGGATCGATGCATCGATAAAAAAGATCAATTTAGATCGAGCCTTTATTAATGCATCTTCTCTGAGCGCTGGGAATATTGAATTGATACCGGTACAACTCAGTTCGAGCCTGAGATGTTTTCGTTTTGATGTCGTCGATAATACTTGTAATCTAATTGACAATTAGTTTGGCAATTGGCAGAAGAAAAAAAATCCGTAATCGGCATGAAAATGGCCTGAAAAATGGTGAACTGATTGCTTTGCTGCAATGTCGTAATTACGACGATACAAAAAATATGATGTATTTTACACTTGTGTCTTGTAAATTATTAATAACGAAATTTGCGCAACGGATAAATGACCAAAAAAAAAGATCAAATATGTGGACGACAGTAAAACCTCGATTATTCGAACAACGATTTGGTTTATCCGAACGTTAGCGTAAAATATACATTCTGTTGTGAAATATACCGCTCGAAATATATGCTGCGGTCTTTCAAGAACCTCGCAGTTCCGAGCGAGTTTTCCGTCGTCCAACTCTTAGTCCGATTACACACTGGCTTGTACCGGCAATTTTAATTTGTTCCGTGCAGTGCGCACAGATTAAATGTGAATTGTTGCAAATTCTTTACATCCCGTTTATTTCGCGTAGTTCGTACGTGTCAGAACTTCAAGTCCAAGTCTTTCGATTCATAAGCGTAAACGTAATATTCTTACGTTTGGAGAAATTAATAAATAAATAAATGAATAAGTGAATGAACAGAAAATTAATAAACTTGTGATAGTAAAAATGATACTCTAAAACATATACATTTTTTTCAAATATGCGGAAAAAAATGTTTTCGAAATCGTTGCAGCCCCCTGGTACTTTTTTCGTACCGCTGTTTCGATTAAATTAAATTCGGGCGAGCTGCAAGGTCGCGAACCTCCGAAAATATATTCTCACGACATAGATACTTGAAAAAAAAGATATCCTTGAAAATTAGTACTCAGATTTAAGAGAGCGAAATGTGAATTGTTGCAAATTCTTTACATCCCGTTTATTTCGTGTAGTTCGTATGTGTCAGAACTTCAAGCCCAAGTCTGTCGATTCCTAAGCGTAAACTTAATCTTCTTATGGTTTAGAGAAGAAAAACTGAAAATTCTTTCGAAGCTAGACAAGAGCGAACCTAACGCAGCTCAAGTACGCCTTTATGATGTTAGGGAAAAAAATACGATCTCCGATAAAAAGAGAAATTGAGACACTCGACGATGGATGACTATACAAAATCAAAGAACTAAAATGATTATTCGATGTTTGAAAGATGTTTATATACACAGGGTGTCCCTCTTATATCTGCCACTCGAAATAACTCGGTAATTATCGACGTCACAAAAAAATGTTCCAGACAAAAGTTGTACGGTGTGAAGGGGGCTATCAAATGCGACCAATTTTTTTTTATTTCGGTAGAGGCGCTGACGCACAATGAAGGTCACCTCCACTTTTTTAAATGGAATGGGACATTTTTTTTTCAACCATCTTGTGGAGCACCTCAAGCCGCATAAAAAACATTCGAGGGTCAAAGTCGTTCAATGTCATTCAAGGTCAGTATCGATGAAAATCGGATCGATAGCAAAAATATTTTCAAATTTATATTTTATTTCAATAGATGTTCAAAATGACCTCCACCAGCCTCCAAACATTTTTGCAGTCGAACAGTCAGACACAGTTTCGATCGTAGAATGCTTCCCGGAGTGATGCTGTTACACGCATTGATGATGCGTGTATTGCTCAGCATACAACAAACGCGCTCTTGTGGAATTTTTTCTTGCTTCACCGTAACACAGTATCATGTCCACTTTTTCGAATTCGCGTTATATTTTCAAATTATGAATAGCTCTTATCCAAATTCGGAATCAAACTGAACGATAATCTCGATTGAGCTACACACGATAAAGATTAACGCGGGTTGGTAAATAAACAGAAGGTATTCGAAGTGTTGTCGTTGACTACGATCTCCGATATCTCTAATTTCAAGCTAATTTCGAACTCCTGTTAAAATGAAATACAAATCTAAATATCTCGGATCACTACCAAAAATTTGGTAGTGATCCGAGATATTTAGATTTGTATCATCGATACTGACCTTGAATGACCTTGAACGACTTTGACCCCCTAATGTTTTTTATGCGGCTTGAGGTGCTCCACAGGATGGTTGAAAAAAAATGTATCATTCCATTTAAAAAAGTGGAGGTGACCTTCAATGTGCGTCAGCGCCGCCACCGAAATAAAAAAAAAATTGGTCGCATTTGATGGTCCCCTTCACACCGTACAACTTTTGTCTGGAACATTTTTTTGTGACGTCGATAATTACCCATTTATTTCGGGTGGCAGATATAAGGGGGACACCCTGTATATATATATATATGGATTGTGTATATTATGCCTTCAGAAAAAACTTGCGTTTGGATTATCCGAACTTTTCAGTTCCAATTGATTCGGATAATCGAGGTTCTACTGTATTACGAGAAAACGGTATCAGGGATACAAGATTTAAAGGGCCAGTCCACTTTGTAGCCACGAAAAAAGGCTATTTTCGCGATTTTTTTTTGAGGATTTTATAAAAGATATGAATATAAAAGTTGTTGGGCTTAATAAATAAAGTCTTGAAATACATTTAAAAAAAAAATGTAATTCATTTTTATTCATTTTTAAGTACAAAAACTATAGTTTAACGTAACACCTCAAAAATAGGTGGGCTACGTAGCTTCATCACAATTCGGCAACGGCTTGTCTGAAACGAAAAAATCAAAGTCCATCAGATTCAGTATGACACCAGCTACAAAATGACCCTCGGATATAAAGTTTTATCAAAAAATAAAAAAAATGGCAGATGAAAAACGAAAAAAGTAAAAAAAAACGCGTTTTTTCGCAGTTTTTCGCAAAATAAAGAGTAAAAATCAAAATTTTAAAACCATAGAGGGTCATCTTGTTGCGAATCATGTTTACAATATGTGGTTCAAATTTCAAGAGAATCGGTTTATTAGTTTTAGAGATACGATGGAGCTAGATTTTGAAAACGTTGTTTCGAGAAAAACGCGTTTGAAGTTTATACTATGAAAAACTCTTACCTAAACTCAATCGGCAATTCCTGCACCGTACAAAATCCCTTCTGATTGCTCATCATCGTCGATTTCTTCAAGTCTTGCTTGCTTTCGTTTGGTTCTGGTCTCTTTTGAGCACTCAGAACTGCGGCGGTTTGCAGAGCGAACACGCTCGTCATCGCGATTGTCGGCGAATCCGATGGCGATCGGGCCGAATTTGACGCCCATTATTTCTATTATTTTAAGCACTGGACGAAATTCTTCATTAAAGACACACGCGGAAACTTTGCAGGCAATGTCTACGATTTTTTTGCCGTTGAACATGTGTTTAGGTGCCATATTCCATACGCAGTTGTTAAAACTTTCATTATTGTTTTGCGTATGGCCACCTAAACACCTTTCGAGCAGTTCTGTTTTGGTGAGATCCTCGTAAATAGGTTTTAAAATTTCCTGTACTTCCTCAGAGAGAGCAGGAGGATGTTTGTAATGTTGCTGAAGTGCCTTAGCTTTGAGGTCGGCCGAGCGCGCTATACGCTCAGGTAGACGAAATGAGGTCCTGACGTTCAGGTAAAAAAAAAAATATACTTGGAGAGCTCGGATTTTCATAAAATGTTGACACAATATTTTTGAATGTATGTACTTTCGAAAACAGTAAAAAAAAAAACGATTTTTTGAAATTTTCAAAGTGGAGTGGCCCCTTAAACATCGTATCGATTAGTATTCTTTTATCGATCTTGAACAATGTACTACGAAAAAAAGGGCCAAGAGAAGCTTATCTCGTTATCTGAAGTTGGAGAAACTTTGTTTGAATTTACTTGCCTATACATACGTTTTACTAAAATCCGGAAATTATTCGCGCATTATTGTCGTACAAAATGATTGAATTAACATAATCAAATGATTAATTACCATCGTAATTTCGTGAACATATAGAATAATTAAATTATAAACATAATTTCATGAAGATGCGATCAAATAATTTCATAAACATCGTTATAATTTTTATCGTAAAAATTTTATATCGATGTCACTAAACTATTTCGCAAAACGATCACCGACGTACATAAATTGCCGAACACGAATGTAAAAAAAAAGTTCGTCGACACTGATATCGAACGACAACTTTGCTTCGTTCGAATTAGCGGAAAAAAAGAGCTGATTTACTTTTCAATCGTTCTTCAACATGATGAATCTCGATCGGCGATCGCAATCAATCACTGCACCGTTCTTCCTATCTCTATTACCGAGTTCATCGCCTTATCGATAATAATGACGACCGTCAAGAGATCGTTAGTCAAACAAATAACATGATTTATCGGAGAAGACACGGGTGATTGGAATGACAAGAAAAGAATAAAAGGAACAAGACAGCACGGATGAAAATACTCCAAAAATAAAGTCGTGACGTATGTGCTAAAAAAACAATTCCACAGAAAGGATCGAAGCACCTCGATAAAAATGTGACTTTTTTGTCATTTTTTTATCAGCCAAAAAACTCCAATGAATCAATTATATTTTTTTTAATCAACAGGCAGTCTAATCTTCACATTTTGCCGACCAATTATCTATTTTTTTTTTTTTTACTTCCATGTTTGCTCCTTTTCGTTGCCTCTGTAGCACAGAATTGTGGCACGTCGTTGCGAAACAGACAATTTTCCGAGTACTCGAGTTTCGCCGAGAATTACATCGCGATAGAAAAAACGCGCGACGGCGATGTACCCAGACGCATCCGCGTGTGTACAATGTAGTATCGTGATCAGGTGGATCACACGCGCAAATAAAATGAGACGGTCTGAGCTTCATTGTCTCGATGATAAAAAAAAAAAGAGGAATTTTTAATGCGATCAGACATGCATCAATATCTACGCTCATTTTTTCTCCTTCTTGTTGATGCATGTATGCGAGTAAATGTAAAAAAAAAAACACAAAAAAAATATATTATTTTCCTCCTCGTGAGAATGAGTAACGACGTGTCAAGGTGCGTCAACGAAAAGATATAGAGATATTACCGTAAAATGATCCGCCAATAAAACGTTAATTACGTCTTTCATCTTCTGGTTTAAGCCTTTCTTTCTCTTTCTCTCTCATCGGAACGAGTCACATTCTTCTCCAATCAATTATATATCATTACGTAATACTTTTTTCATTCCATATATACCAAATAAGTACATACATAAATAAATCAATGAATTAAAGAATGAATAAATAAACAAATAAATAAGTGAATGAACAGAAAATTAATAAATTTGTGATAATAAAAATGATACTCTAAAACATATACATTTTTTTTCAAATATGCGAAAAAAAAACATGTTTCCGAAATCGTTGCAGCCCGCTGGTACTTTTTTCGTACCGCTGTTTCGATTAAATTAAATTCGGGCGAGCTACAAGGACGCAAACCTCTGAAAAGATATTCTCACGACATAGATCCTTGAAAAAAATATATCCTTGGAAATTAGTACTGAGATTTAAGAGGGCGAGAGAGAGGAGAAACAATAAAAATAATGAAAAAAAGAAATCGAGTCCCAATTTCATCGTCCTTGGGTCGCATTGCCGTCGTGAATTCACGATCATCAGTGTCAATGGCCAATTACGCGGGGAAAAGTTTCGCAATCTCTTAACGCACGTCGCGTACTAATGGGAACGAAAAAAAAAAACTGAGGTAAATAAAACAATGTAATGAAAATAAACGAAAGGGAGATCAACCGAATAAAATTTGATTCGTGTAACGTGGTCCTGTTTTCTTCTTTCTTCATCGTTTTAATTTACTGCAATTTAATTCCCAATGTAATCATAATTGCTTTTTTTTTCTTCTTCGAGACGATTATTAATTGGGGTACGAGTAAGTGAAAAACATTTCGCAACCGTACGAAAAAGCGACAAGCGTAAAGGGAAAATTTGTGAATCGCAATAATAAAGATAATAACAATAATCAAAGAGCTTCGATAAAAATCGTTCGCGCTTGACACGCATCGAACTGCGAATTTTGCAATTCCTCAACGTATTTTGCTCTTTCTGTTAGAGAAATAAATGTAAAACTGGTAATTCAACTTTCACTTGTGCGTATTGATATTGAGAAGATCCGGAAACCGTACTGCAAACAGAGAGGGAGGTGGTAAATTATGAGAAAAAAAAAAACTAGTCATCAGTTCGAGATCATTTTTTTATACTATAATTTATTCCACACACGCACACTCGTTGAAGAATGGTATCTAATTATGACTGTGTATTTTTATAACACGATGGGTCAACGCTACATTGAATTAATTTGTATTTGTCTTTCAATATTTTTTTTTTTCTTTTTTTTCGTGATCGGCAGCAAACTATTCAAGATATTTTCAATTTTTCTGGCAAAAATATAAGTAATAATAATATTATAATGAATTCTCTTATGATTATATATTTTTCTCGTTACTTATAATAATAATTCTTATTCTTGTCCTTCGAGATTTTAGTTTTCGTGTTTCTTCTCATTATTATTCAATTATTACGATTTTCTTTTTCAATATTGGCAATGACAATAATCACAATAGCATCGTTATTATTATTATTTTTACTATTTTTGTCTTTATTCAAAATACTTATATTCGAGTTTTTTCGATTTACTCCGTTGAAAAGTTTGAAGATCCTCGCAGGTCTTTCCAGAAAGTAAAAAATGGAATATAAAGAGAAGGAAAGAGCGAGAGAGAGAGAGAGAGAGAGAGAGAGAGAGAGAGAGAGAGAGGGTGGGGTAAGAAACGCGACAATTAATTTGGAGCAATTAGTGTGTTATCGTCAAACGGTGAAATTGACATGTCTTACAATCTCGTCAGCGCCAATCCGTGTCGTATCCAAATAGACTCCGACATTTTAATAGTAGACACGCGCGTGAAACTATAATTGAACGCGAGGGTTCGTTCGATTTACCTCAAGTGGTAATTTTTTAGCTCCAGATATTTAATATCGAGCGATAAGATTGCATCGACGAGCGCAAAGTATCGCTAGAGAGTGAGAGAGAAGAATGCATGCAGGAGAAGTAAGTATACTCGAACTCTACTTGTCCGTGCCAACGTTCAATTACGTTTACCACGCGCATCCATTTATCTACAAAGTCGCACATATAATTGCGACTATTTTTATTTGTCACACCGAAATTCGCACGATCTAAGGAGCTTCTGGCAATCCAATTTTTTCATAGGAGATTCCAACGAAATGAACAATTAACGGAAAATTGATTTGCTGATAAATTTGTATGCCCAATTGTCCATCGCCTTTGAAATAATTCGCTTGAACTAGTGACATGTAACGATCATATTATTTTTATTTCAATACTAAATTTTTTATTATTTTTTATTTATTAAATTTTTTATTATTTGTTTGTTTTTATTTTAATGATAAAATAATGAAAAAACAATAATAATAATATTTACATCGTTATAGTATAGTTCTTTGTTTCCAAGTATCACGTTGTGGGTTTTTACCCTCTTGATACTCTTTTACACGTTTCTTTCTCTTTCTTTTTACAGTTATCTTTCATCCTCTTTTGCCTTTATGCTTCCTATCTCACCATGCCTTAGAAGACTCTCACATACTTGCACAATTCTTTCATCAGTTTCCCTTTCATTCCTCTCTTAAAGGGGGAACACCATTTAGAAGGTAAAAAATTAGGGGTTTTTTATGATTTTTTTTCAGGTAAAGAATATAGAAATTTGTAACTTTGTGTGTATTTCATTTAATATTTTAAGTATACAAAAATATATATATATTTTTTTTGAGGCAAATTGCCAGTCGTGTACATTGATGTTCAGAGGAAGTCGCTGAAAAAGCTCCCTCACACTGTAATTGTCTGAATAAAAAAAATCAAAATGATTCTTAGAGATAACACCCATACGCTGTCGGTGAACGAGGATTTTGGAAATATATGCAAAATTCCCGAAATGACAGCTTCATAAAGTCAATTTGGTGATTTTTCATGAAATTTTTACTATATTTAAGGGCAAAACTACGTTTTATTTTTGGAATTAAAATATTATTTAGGTTCACCGACAAACTGCTGATATAAGGAAGATGTGTGACAAATTTCATCAAAATCGGTTGAATAGTTTTTGCGTAATCACCCGAGTAGTTGGGAAAAATACGGTTTTGAGAAAAACGCGCTCAAAGCTTCAACAAGGGAAAACTTAATTTCCCTTGTTGAAGCCATACAGGACTCCGTCGGATTCCTCGTAAAAACGATTTTTCTGCTGCTGCAGCTCTCTACGGGCTTTCCCGACCCTCCTTGGACGATAGAGAGCTGCAACGCTCCTGGCGCGATACGCGTCGCTCGTCGGTTTTCTTTGCGAATTTCTTCGATTGCCTCCCAATGCAGCTATCCAGAGCGCTCATATCTCTTAAAATTGCAGAATTTCTCTCTTTTAAGGCCTTATATACGCGAAAAATTTCAAAATTTTTCATTTTTTCTAAATTTTTGATTCCATTAGCCTGAACGGTTAGGAATATTTTAAGCTTTACAGAATTGAAACATTCCACAAATTGTTAAAGTTACAGCATTTAGAGCGTAAAAACTTTTATTTTCTTGGAAGCAGACAGGTAGCGGCGGTAACTTGCCGCGCTATACGGAGACATGTGCGCTAGATCGGCAACTACCCTTTTCTATTGTTCACTTATTATCCCTACATAGAATCGTGTAACGGTAAAGGTAACGGGCAGGCAAATTGACTGCAAAATTGATTGACGAATTGACAGTGTTTTATGGATTGGCTGTGAGAAATAATTGCACGTCTATCGATGACACGAAGAAAGGAATCTGGGCAACATATTATCACAAGTGCTCAACCGATGAAAATCCTCAGCATAACAACTGTCCTTCTGGCAAAGAAAGTTGGTGCACGTGGCGACAAGCCGACGCCGCAAACACGCTCGACTCATATACCCATAAGCCTAGACTCGATAAAACTGTGGCAGAAGCGATCAAACCAGTGTATGAAGCACTTAGTAACGACGAGTTACTGGAGAGATGTTTAGGAGGCTTCACACGAAATAATAACGAGCGTTTGAATTCTAAGATTTGGAAAATTGCTCCGAAAAATTCATGGAGTGGTTTAACGATTGTTGAAATCGCCGCATGTATATTTCGGCTAGCACTTTTAACGACGGAACAGTCGCCTTTCTACGAATTATGAAAAATCTTGGTATTACGATTGGGCCGAATGCGGAATTCAATCTGAAAAGGCAACAAAGGAAGCAAGGATTGCCGCCAGAAACGACAAAAAACATGCTGGAGACGTTTTAGATGCCTAGGAAGGCCCCACATATAGCGCAGGATGCTATTAAATAAGGTAAGATTGCATTTATAATAGATACCGCGCGGCGCGCCCGACCGCCAACTTCAATGCCGTTTTTCACTTTTTTGAACCTTGTGAAAGTTCTAACTCTTGAACGAAGGTTCAGATCGCTTTGAAATTTTTACAACATATTCTTAGTATCATCACCTATCGTGTGGACCACAGAAACAAAAATTTCAATGACACAAAAAAATATAAAAAATAAAATACCGACAGAAAATTGAGTAAAATTTTAAGTTTCGAATTTTTATTATAATAATTTTTTTAAATAATATTGTTGGTTCACACTGAAGATACATTCATTATGCAATTATAAATATGTTCTTTTTTTTTCAGATACTCACATCGATGCCGAGAACTTTCACCATCAACGCGCGCGCAAAAAAAAAATACATTGCTTTATTATGTTATATCTCCGCCATTTGTTAATATTTCTGATTTTTTTTTCACATATACTTAACCATGTGCATAAATGATCTGTAAAAAAAAAAATGTTCTCAATATATGCGTCATTTTTTTTTAACCGCGTCTAGAAAAGTACCGTCGAAAATCGGCTGCAATGTAAGCTGTAATTTCGATGACACTCAAGCCTGAATGCAAATGTTTCGGAGCTAAGCGCCATACGGTGGAGTTGAAACTTTCGTTTGCATTTTGTGTGTGGCCACCCAAGCAACTCTCCAATAGATCGTGATTGGATAAATCCGTGTACATCGGCGAGAGATGCTTCTGCACATCAGGATGAAGAGGCGCATAGTGTTTGATAGTTTCACTAGTAGCCTGAGCTTTTTGCCACTTGCACCAGCTATGATTATGTTCATAGGCAATTCTTGGAATTTCGCTCTAAAAATTGGGCACAATATTCTTAAGACATTGAACTATCGATTTATGGGGGGGGGGGGGGGGGGGGGGAAATCGATTTTTTCACACTTGTAAATGGTCTGCCCCCCTTAATTTTTCCTTTCGGTGCCTCCCCCTCGTGGCCACATTTTTAAACGATCTGCCACTTTCTTATTCATTTTTTATTTTTATTTTCGCACATCCAAGGATTTGCTGCAAACTTTCTTCCTCCTTTCTACAACATCGACGTATAGTATCTGCGTATCTCTTTTTACCTCCTTTTCCTATATTTCGGCATCTTAACCTTGCCCATGTTTCTTAAGTTCTTCCCTCTATGCTCTTCTCTTCCCAGTACTCTTCTATTTCTATATTTTGTTTACGATATTTATACTTCCTGCAATATGTCGAATTCCCAATTTTGTTCTAGTCTTGTTGTATTTCTTGCTCCATTTTTATATGTACAGCTCTTTTGACTATCCTTCCTACTTCCTCCATACCTTTGTGTCTTATCCTTTGGCATATTGCTCCCACTTTTACCTTCTCCATAGCTCCCTTCATTTCCAGTCCCCATTTGGATGGGTTTGCATTTAATATCTCTCTGGCTTCTTCTTTCAAACACTTTTTCGGCCACCTATCTCTCGACATTTTCATTACCTCACATAGGTAATTTGCTGCTCTTTTCCATGCTTCTATTCCTATGATCCTTATTCTCGCCTCCATTCTCCCTATGTAGCTAGGCGTATTGTCATTTATACCCATTGCCATTTTAACATATTTACATCGTTATAATATTATTCCATAATGATTACTCATCACTTATTGTTATTATTGTTGATGTTGTTTTCTTTTCATTAGCAATAGTAGTAGTGCTTTTATTCCATGTAAAATTAAAGTAAAGTAAAAATTAGTTATTAAAGCTTTAGTTTTAATTACTTAATTATTAAAACTAAATTACTTAGTTATTAAAATTAAAAAAGTAAAGTAAAAATCCTCGCAGATTTTTACATTTCCCTTCTTCCTTCACCTCTTATCGCTAGTTCGTCACATTACATTAATATTGCATACATATATTCCGCTAGTAGTCGTGAAAAAGAAAAAAAATTAACAATTTTGTATATACACCTTATATCTCTATTTCCACTTATCTCCATATTCGTATTTAATGCTTATTGCTGTCCTCACCTTTCCGTGTTACCTCGTTATTCCCCACCTTCCCTTTACCTATCCTTTTTATTCCCCAGTTTTTCGAATTGTCGCGCTATTTCGCACATCTCTTGCGCAATTTCCTTCCCCTCTAGTGTCTTTTTCCAGCTCACTTCCGGTTGTTTTTTTGTTGCTCCCTTCATTGTTCGAAGTTTCTCATAGTGCCTTCATCTCCATTGGTTGCTTTGCCTCCTCACATTCCCAAATGTGTGCCAGCGTTTCCTCCATTGTCCTGCATACTCTGCATCTTGTCTCTCTAACTCTCCAATCTTTCTTCGCATCTTTCCCCACGCTGCCGCACCTCATTTTTGCCCAAATTTCTCCGATTTCCCCGTCTTTGTTGTTCCTTTGTCCCAATACTCTTCCATTCTTACTTCTTTCTTCCTTTCCATGTATTCCTTGCACAATTTGTACCTGGCAATTTTTCCCCAGGTCCTCTGTATCTCTTGCTCCGTTTCGTTTCATTATTTTATTATTGAAATAAAAACGAAAAAGTAATAAAAATTTTAGTATTAAAATAAAAATAATAATTATAATAATAACAATAATTATTATTATTAAAAAAAGTAATTATTTTGAATGCGGAATAATTATTTGTATACGCCTATCTTGAGCACACGTATCTTGACAGGGGTTTTGAGCTGCAATTTTACCGCGAGAACTCTCGATACTGCGTAATGGCATAAGGAAAAATTGTCCATAATGTGCGAAGACAGTTAATCAGTTCTGTCCGGCCGACTCGTCGCCTTCAACCGTTGAGTCATTTCTCGAGTAATACAAAAAGAAAACGCACGGCTATTTATTTTTATCACATTATTCCTTGTTTTCAAAACTTTTCTTTTTTCCCTCAATTTTGAGCTTACACCTTCTCAAAAAAAAAAAAATCGTCAATTTTAAATATTCGTTTCACATATTTGTTCAGTATTTTTCCATTACTTTCTTTTTTCTTATTTATTTGGCACTTTCATTCTTATCTTTTCCGGCATTTTTCTTCCAGCGTCGTGTGGCCGCGCGGGTGATTGAAAAGAAAAATGGCAACGAAGCTTTGGAACGCGTTTTCAAGGAAACGCGTTGATGTTGACGGGAACGATGACAAGAGTGAGCTTGCTCGGGTCCTCGGTGTTTTCGATCTCACGGCCTTAGGTGTCGGATCTACTCTTGGCCTTGGGGTTTACGTATTGGCCGGAAGAGTCGCTAAAGAAACAGCTGGCCCAGCTGTATGCATTTCGTTCCTCATAGCTGCGATTGCCTCAGCGTTTGCGGGTAAATAAATTTAAAAAAACGAGAACAGAAATTGTTCTGTCCATTCATTTTATATATTTATATGTTTTGTATTAATTTATTACTTTTAGTTACGTAATTTATTGAAATTTTTATTTTTATTTCAATTACTCTATTCAGTTCTTTAATTACTTTCGGTAATTATAATTACCGAAACATACTTTTTTAGTACTCGATATCATCTATATATATATATATGAGGCATTCCACGTCATTTCACGTAGCCCGTGACCCCGACCATTTTTTATCTTCTGATTTTTTTTTGTAAAATTGTACCCCATGATAGGAATATCCATACCAAATTTTAGATTTTTATCTCTTCTCTTTTAGGAGTTATAATTTTTACAAAAAATGTCGATTTCGGAAGTTTTGGAAACGTTTAAACGCTTATAAATCCTGAACTAATTGAGATATTGACAAAAGTCAACATATATATTTTTTTTCATTTTGAAGCATCCTTTCATGAAAAATTATGGAAAAAATTATCAATTATACTTTGTATTAAAAATTATCAATTAAATAATCTATTATACGTATTTTTTGCTTCGAAAGTGGAAACCATTTTTTTAAAGATGAATGCCGTTTTTATTTTTTTTCAAAAAATTCTCTAAAATGGAGTGACCCATTCTATGATTTTCAAGACTAGTCTCATAGTAGGCCCATTTTTCCTTCTATTGTTTTTTTAATTACTCATATTTTTTGAGAAGATTTTTATCGTTTTAATCTGCAATAATGCTATATATTTCCATTTTAATCTTCAACAATGCTAACACTGAAACGGTTTATTTTTTATTTGTGCTGGAATTAACGAAAAAGAAGATTTTTTGTGCAAAAGTAATTTTTTTTCACTAATAATAATATTGATCAATACAAGTACAATTTTCAATCGGATCTAATAGTTATAACTCTTCTAGTTTCTATCCTTTTTGTAAATAAAATGAACGTAATTAAGAATTAATGGGAATACGTGAACTTAAAAATTTCGGTCTTTTTCCAATTCAAAGTATTCCCATATAATTCTTAATTTAGTTCATTTCATTTACGAAAAAGATAGAAACTAGAATAGTTATGACTTATTATTAGTGAAAAAAATAATAATTTTGCACAAAAATCTTTTTCGTTCATTTCAGCACGAATAAAAAATGAACTGTTTCATTATTAGCATTATTGGAGATTAAAACGAAGCTATATAGCATTATTGGAGATTAAAATGATAAAAATCTTTAAAAAATATGATTAAATCGCAAAAAAATCGAAGGATTATAATTTATTATTATTGTTCAAGGTATGTGCTACGCCGAATTTGCGTCCAGGGTGCCGAAAGCAGGCTCCGCATACGTGTACAGCTACGTGACAGTCGGCGAGTTCATAGCTTTCGTAATCGGCTGGAATCTCATACTCGAGTACGTGATCGGTGAGTTGGAACCGATTTCCCCGTCTACACGGGCACTCCGATTATCGGTTATATATCATTTATTGTTCATCTTATCGTGGAATTTATTCGTAAAACAATTTGGATCGTGAAGCCAAAAATTCAATAATATAGCACTTTTGTAAATACAGAAAATCGATTTTTAATTCTTATTCGTATTTTTTCTGCTCTGACACGTGTGAAGAAATTTTTATCCTATTTTTTGTTATACCGATTTTTTTTTTAACATAATTGGAAACTACGCAATTTTTTCTCTATTTTGCACTACACACTGTTGGAGGAAAAACACATGAGTATGAATAGGCATGAGGAATTCGTTAGAATGAAGAAAAAGAGTTATATTTTAATTTGTTTGAGAGCACGATGGAAAAGAATTCTTCGTTCTTTGTGTAAAAAACAACGGAAAAGAATGGCAGATAATTATTACTCGGAGGGAAAAAAAAACGATATTTCTATTTGTTCCAGGCACGGCCAGTATGGCGAGAGGTCTCAGTGATTACATAGACTCTCTTCTTGGCAACGTGATGCGTGATTATCTTCAATCAATCATGCCCATCGATGTTTCTTTTCTCTCGGAGTATCCCGATTTTTTCGCATTCGGTATGGTCGTCCTTCTAGTCAGTCTGCTTTGCATTGGAGTCAAGGAATCGTCGTATTTGAATATGGTCTTCACGGTCATTAATCTCGCAACAATAACTATCATCGTCGTGGCCGGTTCTATCAAAGGTTATCCTCATATACTTTATTATCTTTTGACTCCCGCGTTTTGTAAAATATCTGTGTCCTGTTTATCAAGGAATAGCGAAACAGGACGAAAATTTAAAAAATTAAGAAAACAAAAGAAAGAGAAGCAATGAGAATTAAATATTATTATACCGAAAAAAATGTATTATTACTTTTTTTTTAGTACATATAATAATCTTTAATTTTTATTGCTGTTCTTTATTTTCTCTTCTTAATTATTCAATTGAAGTTTTTTAAGTTTGCTCAAAAGACATAATTAAAAATAAAGATACAAAAATCAAATGAAAAAATTGAAGATTACATAATTAAATATAAATACGAAGCAAAAGGCATTTTGAAATAATTTTGTATTATTAAATCGAATTATTAAATGTTCAAAACTCATTTATGACAATATTACGATATGTCCCGGAATTTTTAAGTTTAAAATTCAAACGCAAAAATCACCGCACAAAATTATTTCTGATGTATCAAAATTGAAATGAAAAAGCGACGACGAGACAAGAATTTTCGATTTTTCTTTCTGCAGCCGATCCAAAAAATTGGAGGCTCAGTCTCGACGAGATACCGGCGGGTGCTGAAAATCCAGGCAACGGTGGATTTATGCCGTTCGGCTTTGGAGGAGTTATGGTCGGCGCAGCGAAATGTTTCTTCGGTTTTGTTGGTTTCGACGCTGTGGCTTCGACCGGTGAGGAAGCAAAAAATCCACAACGCACAATACCAATTGCCATTGTTATATCACTTTCAATTATCTTCGCTGCTTATTTCTCTATTTCCACTGTGCTCACGATGATGTGGCCTTATTACGATCAGGTAATTCCAAACAAAAACAAATGATAAATAACTACATTTTCTTGCCAGAGCAATTCTTTTACCCCAATTTTTTTTTTACTTCGTCCAGAAATATCAATTCGAGATATTGGCAAATAAATTATAAAATATAATCAACACGTTTCCTGCTCATACCAATTAAAATATAAAATTAAAATATTGCGCATATTTATTTTTTTCAACTTTTGCTAAAGTTTTCAAAAAATATCCACTGATTTTGTCCCTCTGATAAATTTATGATAAATTCGTATACGCATTTTTTAAAATACTTACGTTTGTGGGCAGAATCCACAAGCTCCGTTTCCCTACGTCTTCGAGCAAATCGGCTGGCCGGTCATAATGTGGATCGTTAATATCGGTGCTGTTTTCGCCCTCTGTACGAGTCTTCTCGGTGCGATGTTTCCACTTCCTCGCGTTCTCTACGCGATGGCCAGCGACGGTGTAATTTTCAAATTTCTGGCTAAGATTCATCCCAAGACTCAGACTCCCGTGATCGGCACTGTTCTCTCGGGCTTGCTCACAGGTAAGAGACAAAACGGAAAATCTGTTTACTTGCGATATTAGAAGAAAGAAAAAACAAAAATCGAATTTACCAATAGCGCAATCTTAAATAAACTTCTAACTTAAATTAATGACACGATAATTGTTCGTTCAATTTCAATAATAATCATTTTTAAACGGTAGCAACGACGGTAATAATAACAATTGCTATAATAACAATAATAATATTAATGATAATAATAACAACAATAATAATTGTTTGTATTTAGTATGATTTTTTTTCAGCTCTCATGACGCTTATTTTCAATCTGAAACAATTAATCGACATGATGTCAATTGGAACTCTGCTGGCTTACACCATCGTCGCGATATCAGTGCTCATACTTCGGTAAATTTTTTGTTTTCGTTACTCTTATTTCTTTATATATTTTAGCGTTGAAAATGCTTTTAAAAATGTATATAGGGGGTCTGAATTAGTGAGATGTCACACGAAACTAACGCTACCCCCACTTCACTACCGCTGTGTTGTAGCAGGGTGGGGGAAGCTGCGACATGCTAAATATGCCTGTGATTTGTTGAAAAATGCTTCATTACATGTAGAGTCATTTGTGGTTACAAGTTGTGTCAATTTTGGTGTATACATTACAATGTTGGTGGGTTTGGGTTTAAGTTTGTTCGGGTTTAAGTTTCTTTAAGTTTGTTTGGGTTTGAGTTTGTTTGGGTTGGAGTCTGTTTGGGTTTGAGTGTGTTTGGGTTTCGAGTTTGTTTGTTTGGGTTTGATGGATAGATGGAAAGCAAGAGAGTGAGAATGTGTGAATGTGTGTGAGAGACCGCGAGAGTGAGAATGCGTGAATGTGTGTGAGAGACCGAGAGAGTGAGAATCCGAAAAGTGAGTGAGTGAGAGAGAGCAAGAGCAAGTGATTATTTGCATGTACCTTTTTTTATCACCCGAAAAGTCTGATTACATTTTCAATGCCATGAAATAGTTGCACTTTGTGTAATATCTGTAGATTTTTTTTAACGATTATCCATTTCTGCATTCATCATAAAATACCAACTTGACACCACATTCGATTATTGAAAACGCAAAAAAAAGATGACGATTTTACAATTTTATACTGCATCTTGTAACATTTATGATGATTATTATAATTCTTACGATGAATATTATTCATCACTACACTGTATACATTTTCTCAACCACTCAGATCGTTGCATTCGCGAATATGCAATTTTTCATTTTTTTTTCTTCTGTTCAACAACAGATACGAAAACAAAGATTACGAGATGAAAGTAGCGCCGAGCCCGATGCTTCACTCAACGCCGATGGACTATTTCAAGCGCGTGTTCAATCTTCACAATATCAAAGAACCGAACAAGTTCTCAAGTTGCGTCGCCAGTTACGGCGTTTTGGCGTTCAGTGAGTAAACTACTGAATCCTTCTTTACTCCGTCTGTTAAATTAAATCGCCTAATGAATTTAATATTACATTGAACCGAAAGAAATTTGTCCGTCGAATATTTTGCATATGATTTTTTGTTGTTGTAAAAACTGCATTATTGTTTGTTCAAAGCTGTTGTGGTTTTAATATTTGGCTTCGTGCTGAACAACATGGGCGAGCTCATAGACGAGACTGTCCCGGCTTACGTCGCACTGGCGATTCTCGGTCTCGTTATGCTCTGGCTTCTGATCGCCATAGGTCGACAGCCAACGCAGACGACCAAGCTCGCCTTCAAAGTCCCTTTAGTTCCACTCGTTCCTTGCTGCAGTATACTGATAAATCTGTATCTCATGCTGCAGCTTGATTCGTTCACGTGGATGAGATTCGGCGTTTGGATGATCGTAGGCAAGTCGCAAGCGATAAAAATAAATCGCATTTCTTACCCGATATCTGCATCTTTTTTCGCGCTAATTCGAAATAAAGAATATTCGCGTAATTCAATATTAATTATTGATCCATTTTGCGGTCTTTAATCCAGTATTAATAGTTACAAATTATAAATAATTTCGATCATTCATTTGAAAGTTGGCCCAAAAATTGTGATTATTGTGAAACTTTTGTAATCATTGCCTGTTCTCCTTTTTTTCCAGGTTTTGCCATTTATTTTTTCTACGGAATTTCTCACAGTTTGCAAGGCGCGAGGAACAACATTATTCCCAACACGCTCACGACCCAATACGTCGAACCGGTCAAATTAGTCACGAAGTTTTGATTCGAAGATTTTTTTACTGTTGACGAGATTTTTTTTTTTTTTCGAAGTCGTATTGAGCCAAGATCGTCGGATCGCCGCGAATGTGCGTCAACGCAACAGGCGAGCTTGAGTCCGATACGGGTTTAATTCGGAGACTGGAATGATTGCGCAAAGTACCCGCGGTACTTGTCATTTTAATCAATGATTACGAATCCTAGTTATTTTTTTTTTTCATCCCTCTTTTCGTGTCGCAGGAATTTCCCGTTTTTAACTTCCACGTGAACATTTGTACACGCTTCGGAGAATTGTATAATTCGTAATTCATAATTCACGGATTTTATACGGTAAATAAAAAAATCCACCCTCAAATAATTTCGTCATCGGACCGTAAAAAATCGCGTTTAGATTGTAGTACATTTTTTTTTTTTCGTTCAAGATTGTGTTGCTCGTTCCCAAAAGTCATTATTTACCTATGCTTAAGTGGATTTAAACACGGCCACACACACGTACACATATTTCATCGCCGAGTATTCTACGTCATTTTCATTGTGTTCATGACAATCATAAAAAACATTCATTTCGCTTTAGCTCTTAAAATGTAAATAATGTAATTATACTCACACACACACACACACGCGCGCGCATACACACGCACCAGCAAAACGCATAATTTATATGACTTTTGCGTATAACCTTTTATTGTACAGATATATATATATATATATATCTATATAAATGTAAACGACGATGCTTTTCTTTAAACGTTCATTTCCTCATTCTCCCTTAAATCTGACAGTTATAGAAATTTTTTATTTTAAATAGCTACGGGATAAAGCAAACAGGATATGCGAATGATAGTCGCGAATATAGAAATGGCACTTAGAATGGTAAAACGGACTCATCGCGGTGTGAAAAATTTGTTCGGTCGAAAATTCGAGAGGTGCGGATAATTATAAGAACTAGTCATCGCATCTTATTTATATTGAATTTCCTATGGATCGTATTCACATACATACATACGTAGTGACAATTATAAAGTGGCTATGTGTTTTTGAAGGATCTGGAGTTGAGATTTTGCGACCAAGAATAATATAATATTTAAAAGTTTTTCAAGTTCTCTTTGAAATAAAAAATATAGCGTATTTCTGTGATGAGTAGTATGTGCTCGTAAAAATTTCAAATTCTGAAAAAAAAATCAAAATCCCATTTTGAATTCATCGGAATGAAGATAATTCAATTCGGAATACGAAACACTGCACAAAAACTTTAAAATACACCTGTCATACATTTTTTTCGAAGACGGAATACACGAATTAAAGTTTTTCAGGAGTCTTTCGTATTTGAAATTTAATTATTTTCATTTTGCGGTACTCAAAAAGGAATTTTGATTTTTTTTTCTAGAATACTCAACTTTTCTGGCAAATATTACTCATCACAAAAATACACTATATTTTTTTTCGATAAGGACTTGAAAAACCATTCAAAATCATATTTTTCTCAGTTGCAAAATCTCCGTGCAAGACCCTTACAAAACGCATGGCCGTCTTGCAATTGTCACCGTGTGTATATTTATTCGACCATGGTCCATGCAAGATTCTTATATATATATAATCCTTATTTATATGCAGAGTGTCTTATTTAAGGTTGTTGCTTAAAAATATTGGGTGAATAGATATCAACGAAAATTTTAATATCCGTTATGGTCTATTTTCTGAATATACTCGCGAAAAGAAAAAGGTTTATTCAATGTTAAATTGCGAAGTTTAAGTCAACGTTTGTTTGATAGCATTGGTTGTGTGGGACAACGTCGTTACCATTTCAATTTCTCGCGTATAGCTTCGGTATATGTGATTAAAGTGATCGAAAAAACGAATATTGTGTGCACGATAGTGTACCGAACAATATTACCGAAAAAAAGGTTATCGATCTAATTAATAAGAATTTATAACAAAAATATGCGACCGGTTTACAAAAAAGTACGGCTTGTTGAGACGTATTTATTTAAATGTAGCAAGGTCGGAACTATAGAAATATCAGAATAACCAATCCAAGTAAAAATTTTCGAAAAGTTGTCCAAAAGTTATCTAAATGGGTACCAAATGTTCGCTCGGCGGTTACCTTCTCGTTGACAACCGTTCGAAAAGATAACTTTTGAACACATGATGACTTATAGTCAACTCCGAAGCGGACATTTGGTACCCGTTTAGACAATTTTTCACAAATATTTGGATATAGCTAACTGGGCAATCGAAGACCTAGCGCGCCAACCTCATATACATTTAATTCAAATGCGAGTTAGGGCAAAATATTTATTTATTTGTTACGATTTGTATCCTTTTTACTAGCTTTGGTGCGCATAGTACGATGCTTGTGGGCACGAGCACTGACAAATCACCCTTTCCATCGGCAACTTTGCGGCACACCAATATTTTTTCTGGATTATTCGTTGCCTACTTTTGCTCTAATGTAACCTCGGAAAACGCCGACCGGCACAAAACGAGCATAACACAGCTTTTACCTGTGCCAGTCGCTGCAGTCGACGCAACAGCCTCGAATTACGAGAGATACGTAAGACGTTGACAAAGCTCGTGTCCATTTTAATGGGATTTAAAAAATATCAAAATCTAATCTTCTGATAATCCTAACTTCTTCGAATAAACGTAAATCTACATGATAATTCCGATTAACTACCGTATACTTGAACATTTTTGCGATATTCGTTCGTACATCATTACTATTTTGCTACAATGAGTTGGTATTGATGACATCACACAATGCATTAGCATAGGAACTTCGTTTCTTCCCTCACCCTTCGAAAATGATTTAGCAACAACCTTAAATCAACTCGAATATTTTGAAAACGGTTCGTCAACAATTTTTACGATATTCTGGTGGGTCGATGAATACAAAAATGTGATTCAAACAAAAGTTAAATGGTTTCAAGGAACACATTACCTGGTGTAATTTCTTTCTGTACGAATGTGTAGAGGAAATATGAAGGTCAGCGCCATTTCTTCAAATGCAATCATATATATTTTAAGGCCAAGTGTCACACCAACCGAGCGGCCATGAGTGCGAGAGAGATAACTGATTTGCACATTCCCAGTGTTCTCCGAGACGGTTGATATTTCGGAAAAAAGAAAAGAAACACCTTCCGCTCTGTTGAACGGGGAAGAAAGTCTTTCTCTTCATTTTCTCGAAATGTGGTCCGTCTAGGAGAAAACTTGGCCGCAGCATTTTGACCGACTGGACGTGTAAGCCATGTCCTTAATAGCATCAATCGATAGAACTCGTTATTGCGTAGACGAAAAAATTGCACTGATTGATCCGTTGCAAAATATAGGAATCTATTTGAAAAAAAAGAAATGTTAAGCTTCATAAGCTCTGAACGTGTCCATATAGAAAAGAATTCTTCACACCGGATAATGTGCCTTTGGAAACGATTGGACTTTTCCCTGAAGCATTTTTGAGTATAGTCAACGGAAGATATTTGCGCCGATTTCAATAGGACATCCTGTGTATGTATGTGTATATATTTATATATATAGTGTGTACATATATATATATACACGACATACGCACAGAAATTATCTCACTCTGCGAATCCACTCGAAACAAGCCTCAGTTTTCTTATCTGTTATATCATTAAGTCTCTTCGCTTGCGAATTCCATTAAATTAAAAATAAATGTCGAGCCTCAGAAATAACATTTGCTCGAGAATACTGTGCAGTTTCGTATTATTATGCGTGGCTATGTCTCAGCAGGGCAGGGACAAACGCGAAATAATTTTCGAATTATCGTTTCCACAATTCGAGGTATAATTTGAGAAAATATTGAACGCGTTTTCCCCTGGTATGTTGTGGGCGCTTCAAGAATATTCCAGCGAGATCGGGCTTGAGTGGCAAAAGATTCGGCCCCTTTAGGCTTATTTGGTTTTTTTTTTTAAATAGAATAATGCGTGGGATTTTCTTTTCGAAATCTCGGAATACCGCGAAGTCTTATTTCGAACCGTTCACGAGACCTCCAACACTTGTGTACTGCCAGTTCGCCTGTGAGAAAAAAAGCATTATCTTTCAATAAGTTTAGAGAAAACAGATGATTTTTTTTGTAATCAATTAAAATACACGGACGAAAGTTTGGCATTGGATGGCCGGTGAAACGATATGTCTTTACGTGGACTCACCCCGATTCCCGTGACCCAGCCAGTTCCAGCAGGATTATCATCAGTAATACCGATTCTTCGGCAAATGATTCCGGCACCGGATATGGCCCAAACTTGGCCGGTCTCTCTGCCGACGGAGACGTGACGAAATCCTTGCTTCGCCGTTACGACCGATTGATCTGACCAAAAGCCGTTATTAATCAGCAATATATTGCGAACAAGTAATTTTCAAAAATATGAAAAATTGTTATAAACACAGAACAAAAATCACAAAGAATTCAACAAGTAAAGTAAAAACCGAAGCTAAAACATAGACAGAAAAAGTGCGAAAGAAAGAGAGAGAGAGAGAGAGAGAGGGAGAGAGAGAGAGAGAGAGAGAGAGAGAGAGAGAGAGAGAAAAGGAGCAAGACCATTACAAAAGGAATAAAAAGTTATAAACAAGTCATAAAAAATAAATAAAAAATAGGAAAATCTACTGAAGAAAACTCATTTTCTTTATTAAATTTAGGAATAAGACTCTCGTAAAAGCCAAGTATGAGAATTCCAGCGAAGGGCGATAAAAAGTTGAAGAGTCCAATTGAACGATGCAGCAACGAGACAATTGTGAAAAATACCTATATGAATGGGATCGTTGGGCATCGACGGTAAGGTCTGCCAATGTGTCCCTTCAGGAAATATCTTAGGTTGAATTTCGCGACGTACAGAGAGTCTTCCGGAATCGTCGAGGGCCCAGACGACGTTCGATCCGACCGATATTTGTTTTAGATGCGCCCCGGCAGGTGGCTCAACGTTCGTCCACACCTCGCCTATCGGTTTAGTGGCCGTTATGCCGAAACGCCAATACGAGGAGCCGTTTTTGCCGATCGCCCATACCTGGTTTTGGGGACCGCACGAAATGCCTACCAGCGGCTGATCGCTGGGTATGTGTTCCCACGTGACACCCTGCCGATCGACAGCTCATTGGTTCATCAAAATCGATAAGACACAATAACGGTATACTCGATGCAAAAAATACCCCATTAAACTCTATCGGTTGAAAGCACAGCCGTTTTTTTTCAATCGAAATTCCCCTTCAGAAGCAATAAAAAATTCATCCATAATCTCAAACGGGCGAGTAACTAATATTTAAATACTATGTAAAATTATGATTATTGTCGGTCTAGGCATAGCGAGAAATGAAAAATGCCACATTTTCCGGTCTTGTGTCGCCCCGATTGAGACCACTTTCACTCTAGCAAATCAATCGATTTCTCGACACCCTTGTCGATGCAAAATTAACCGCCGGACCGGAAATTACCATAGGGCAGGACTCGGAAACTCCTCTCCTGAAGAGAGCCTCGCCGTTTGCGGCTACAGCCCAAACGTCAATCGGAGAATCAGTACCAGGTTTTTCAGCTACCTGTAATAATAATGATAAAAATAATGTTAATGATTGTAATAACGGCAGCAAAAATGATAATGCGAATGGTAATAAAAAAAGCAACAATAAAGATAATAAAATGGAAATAAATATAATAAAATGGAAAATAAATATAATAAAATGAAAAATGAAGATAACAACATGAAAAATAAATATAATAATAATGGTAGTAATTATGATAATGACAATGATAACAACCACAATAATACTGATAGTGATAATAACTATGATAAGCATGGTGATTCTAATTACAACGGCAATAATAATAATAGTCGTAGTATTGTTAGTACAACAATAATCGTAATAATGACGATGATGATAATCACAACAATGACAAGAACAAAAAAATATTGACAACAATAATGAATACATATTCGCGTAAATGGAAAAAAAATGTTTTACTAACATATAAAGAAACATCGACGACTTTCGTGTTGCCCAATTCTTGCCACGGACCACTACTCGTGAGTAGACAGCGTCTGAACCATCTTCTTCGTCTAACGTAATCCGTGAATGTTTTCTTTCCATGATACTGCGAGGGAAAATCGGTGGCGTATTGCCACCCGTCACGATCGACACCACCAGGCGTGTGAAAGTCGATAATCCAATCGGACACCCAGCGCCAATGCATCGACAGTAGCTTGGTGTGTTCGCGGGTACGCTTGTGCCTACCGGTAACGTCGCTCCACATATAACGATCGGTCGGAAGACCGTGCGACGTGTAACCGGTCACCGGATTCCAGCGTTGATTCTCGTACACAAAGTAATTGTGAGTATCCGCCATTGGATTTATTCCTGTGGTGCTTGCTCCCAGTCCTGGGAGCGCGAAAGAAAGAAAATACATCATTTTTGCAGCGACGAATTTGCAAAAAAAAAATAGAAGAGAAAAAAAAACTTTTTCCGATGAGGTCCGGCAAGTTTATCGGCGATTTTGCTTCGTGGTTACCTTTGAGAAAGAGACCGCCCCATCCACCGGTGTAAACCCAAGCGGTGTTGTCGTAGCCGATACCCCAGGTTATCCCGGAACTGCAGGTCTCGACCTTCCTCAAGTGACCGCCGATTTGCCGCCAAAACATTGCCATCGGCTCGATTATCACCTGTTCACCAATCAACACCGTTTTAAAGGTTTTTCGTTCAAATATTGTGTCGCGACACTTCTTCCTCTGGACTGACAGCGAATACGTACCATCGGCGATTTGTAAAGCACAGAATGAAGAGTCATCAGTCCCTTGATCCTCAAGTGCGTTATACTTTGCGGTGATATTCTGTGACCGAAGAAAGTGAACTCGTTCTCGTTAATAGCGATTCTATAACCGTTCTCCTCGCAATATATCTTGAGGGTGAAATCGGAGCCGGCCTTGATGGGACTCTTGCCTGTCCGCTCCTCGTCACCCCACTGTGCATTCTGATAAGTATTTCTCACGATTATGTTCTCCTTGAGGCGCGGATTAAAGTGCAGAGCGACGTCGTGTGTGTCCGCGCCGCCCTTTTGTCGCAGCACCGTCGTCATGTGACACACGAGATTAAACGCCAGCCTTAAAAAGAAAGAAAAAAGAACGTAATGAAAAATCCATTAAGGCCATGTGTCACACGTCCAGTCGGTAAAAATCCTATTGCCAAGTGTTCTCCTAGACGGAACATATTTCGGGCAAAAGAAGAGAAAGCCGTTGTTCGTCGTTCAACAGAGCGGAACGTGTTTCTTTTCTTTTTTCCCAAAAATCAACCGTTTCAGAAATCATTGGGAATCTGCAAATCAGCTATCTCTCTCGCACTCATGGCCGCTCGGTCGGTGTGACACTTGACCTTAAGGAAATATCCCTTTCTGCGCATTTCAGACGGTTCTGTGTTTCATTTTTGTTACCTATCGGCGTCGTCGTGAACGCATACAGATATGTGCAGTGCGCTACCGGGACGAAAACCGTTTTGCAAAATGCTCTCGAAGGGCAATTCTTTGCCGGCTGTGTCCAACTCTTGTGTATAAACTCCCTCCAAATATTGATTAGCCTGTAAACAAGAAAACAAATAATAAATCAATGCATCTATCATTAGGCAGTTGCTGTTTTTTTCTCCCTTTTCTTTTCATTATTCACGTTTATTTTCGAATATTTTACCTCAGCTAGAACGGGATCGTAGACGAAAACGTCACCCAGGGCGGTAGTAGCCCAAATCGAATTCGGCCCCGGCCTGCCGTACACGTTGTTCATTTTGCATGACACTAAAAGAGAAAAAAAAATTATGTATACGTATGACAGAAATAAAATATATAACAATAAAAGAATAATATGAATTCATAAAATAACTCATAATTTTAGAAAGTCGATGATCTTTCCAGTCGAAGAATATATATCGGCCGTCTCAATCAATTGTTTAGAAAATTATTAGTTATTTTGTTAATAACATCATTATTGACATTCTAGCTGCTGTTGTTATTATTATTCATAGCAAGATTTCCACAATCGCATATTATTACTACGACTACTACAAATATATTCTATACATGGAAAACAGTTTTGTGACTGACTGACTGACATATAGACAATGGGATGTAAAAGTTTGTATGGAAAATTGTATTCCTTGCGTGTATCAACTTGAAACTTGGGATAAATATTCTTTAAAACAAATAATAAAGCGCATATTTAAGGATTTTTTAAACGACCCCTAATTAGGGGTGCAGCTGGTAATGAAGTTTCTTTGGGCCAAATTCCACACTGGCGAAGTTGCGGGTGGAAGCTAGTATGACATATAATAATAATTATCGTCACCATCATCAATTATTATTTTACCAGACGTTATGTGACCCATCCAATCCTCCATTTCCGTGTCGCTGGCAAATTGCAATCTCAGAACTTTCGATCGCGGCAAACGGGGCGTGTGAATGGCTAGCCTCGGATTTCCGGGCTCGCTGCAGCAAACAACGCAAACGATTTCCGATATTGGAAATTGCATCTGCAATAAGAATTTCAACGAATGGAAGAAAGATATGTATTTTCAACAACTAAAAATAACAAATAAATTCTGTATTATAATTGATAGTAATAATATAAATAATAGTAATCATGAAGATGTACGATGATAATAACCATAGTCGTTGCACCGTCGGCATTTAAAATCGTCAATGTACCGGAGTCCAATGTCCCACTGTCGCTGCTTATCCACTCGAGCTCTATGACGCAATCCTCGTAAAGTAGGCTACCCTTGAGTTTGCATCGAGCGTCGCCGTTCTTAACCCACGACGATTTCTCGATCGCTTTCTCGCATCTCGAAAGATCGAAGTCGATGTTTCGAATGCGATTCTTTAGTTCCTCGAGGATTCGGAGCCTCCATGGCTCGACGATTTCCCCCTGACCCAACGAGTGTTGTCCATCCATTGCCCTGACGAGTTTTTAATTTAAAAAAATCATCAATAAATGAACCCAAGATGAAACTAGTGGGAGCTTGTTTGACATATACCATTTCGGTGGATTTGTGGGGTCGAGGAAACAAGCGCCGGCTTCGACTTTCGACCACGAGACCTCGCACTCCGCCCAATAAACCCCGGCTGTGCTCTCATCCTCGCCGTAAACTCCGGAGTCTCCGGTCAAATCAGGATCAAAGACGCTGCCGTCTGTCTCGGGATGTGCCTCGACGCCAACCATCGAACCGACCGAATGAACCGGACTCCACGCAGCGGGATTAACCTATCAAATTAGCCGTAAAAATAACTTATTCCATAGATTCCAATTGAAGATCGAAGTATCGTTTTTTTTTTTTTTCAAAAATGAGGCATACGTTAAAAATGTTTTGCTAAAAATCGTTAAGTGCGCGAACCTTGACTGTACTGCCCATGCCTTTGCCCGATACCACTATGGATTCTCCACTCTGCGACAAAGACTCGTTCGAAATCGTTATATTGGCCACACTCGCCTCCGTAAAATCGTTTATTTCCACCGGATTGCCGGGTCTATGATTGAAAATATTGCGAAAATGCAAAATAAAATAGGAATAGTTTAATAAAAATAAACGTATACATATATATATATATATATATGTAAAAAATCGTTGTAAATAAAAATAATAATAATAATGTTGATAACAATGACGATAAAGATATTTATTATAACAATAATAATATGCAATAGTAACAATAACGACCTTGATAACGATGGTGATAATAATGACAACAATAATAATTATAATAATATTGCCGATAATAATAATACTCATGACTAAAAAAATTATGCCAATAATAATAGCCGTTTTAAGAAAAGTCTAATAGCGTTTTAGTTCCTAGGCCATACAAAAATGAAGAATCTAAAAAGCGAAAAAAAATACAGAAATTAACGAATAAAAGATACCTCTTAACGTTAATTACCGATTTTTTCCCTCGTTATCGTACATCTCTTTGAACGACGATTGTTGAACATTGCTTGTCGCTGTGCCGTCGTTAGTTTTTTGCCACAATTTCAGTGACGTCGGGGTCGGTGCGGATCTTGATTGCTCCTCCCAATCTCTTATCAACGCTGTGCCTTCGCTCGTACTGTGCGGCCGATTCTGAGGAAATCGATGTTTTTTGTTTGTTCAAAGGTAAAAGAAAAAAATGGTGTGTCTTTGGACGTATTTTATGGGCTGTTTGGGTTTGTTTGAAAAATTCATAGGGCAAGAGTTCGACGAGACTTTACCAGCGAGCTCCAACTCTGGTGTCGATGTTGTTGAGGAGTACCGCACATGCTGTGCCTGTTGCTGGATGAAAGACTGGTGTTGCTACTGGCGCGACTCAATTGGAGAGGTGCGTTTACGAGCCGCCACTTTTTACCAGTCAATTCGGATCTCGTTATTCCGTTGCGATAGTAAAGACATCTGTCTTCATAACCGATCGCCCATACCTTTAAGAAGACATTTTTTCTTTGTTTCAAATTTCATTGATTTTCAACGAATTCTCGTAAAAAATTGTTCGAGGCGTTGCTTTTTCTAGCAGTATTGAATTTTTTCGATGGTCCCGTAGTCCTTACCTGATCGTTCGGGGCCACCGAGACCAGAGCCATTTTACTAAGCATCTCGACCCATCCGGTGCCGGTCGAGAGTTGCTCGCAAACGCCACTCATCTCGCCCTTTATGCCTTTACGAAACCAAACGCTACCGTCGTGGCCGACCGCCCAAACGGCGTTGTTACCGACGCTCACCTGTACGAGGCGAAGGTCCGACTGGGGCGGTTCAACCTCCGACCAGTCGTCGCCTGAATTAAGAAAAAAAATCATCATAACAACAATAATCATGATAAAATTTCAATTCAATTGTAGATATAATGTTAGAAAGATTTGAGAGAAACAATTGAAAGCTGCGTAAGAATGAATTTGTAGCTTGAAATGTTTTTATTCGCTTTCCATCTTAACTCTGCTCGATTTTTTCGACGCCCCGTGTAAAAAAAAATGTAATATTAGGGTAATACGAGTATTTTGGAATTTAATACCCATTGGATTTTCTCTCGTTACGCCAATCCGAACGATCACTTTGCCGTTGTTCAGGATAGCCCAGACAAGACCCGAGACACCGACGCTTATCTGACCGACCTCGTATCCCGTTGGCAGCTTGATGGCGCTCCATCGCTGACCTTCGGGTGACGTCGAGCTTACTCCCACTCTGAACATTACCTACGAAACATAGAACTCCATGAGTCTAACGCCCAATATCTTTTTCCTACTGAGTACTATGCATTTTACTTAACCCTTCGACTGCACACTTCCGCCACGAACCTTTGACTGCATGTGGGGTCGATCGGACCCCCAGACGTTTTTCAGATCGTTGTATTTCGATAAATATGTCGTTTATTTTTTTGTAGAGACGTTTTTTGTACGCAATGATCCTTATTTCATGGTTCAACATTTATTTTTCAAGAAATACAAGAAGTAAATGTCCAAAAATTCGTTCAAAGTGGGAGATGCATTGAAAAATACGTATTTGCACGAAAAAGAAATGGGGTCAAAACGACCCAGTGTGCAGTCGAAGGGTCAATACTTCATAATTAATTTGCTACTTTATAAATAACAGTGATTTTATCATTTCTGGCCTTACAATAGTTGGTTCGGGCTGAAGAAAATTATTCCACAAATTCATTAAGGGAGGATATTTTGAGGGTAAATGTGACCGTAGGTACATTCAAACACATTTTCCTCGAAACTATCATTTTCGAGACAGCCTGCACGATAACTCGAACAGTTTTTAATATTTTTTTATTTCTTATTTTTAGAAATAGATTCTCTAGAGTCTGTGGGGAATGTTTGATTTATTTTTTATTTGGAACATTTTTTATTAGGGTTTAAAGTGCGGAATTGGACAAGAATAAAAGGCTTTGACTTCAGACTGTAACAACTTGTTCTTCTTTCGAAATTGACCAATATGGCTCAACAGACGTTAACTGTGAGATTGTATTACTGATTTTAGAATATTATTAAAATTCTATATAGGGTGCGTTCGACTTGGGCACTCACACACTTACAGCGCTTACGCTTATTAGCGGTGCTGTGACACGTTCGGGTTGAACTGTGCACGCTTCGACGAGCTCACACTTTCGAGAACTCGAATCGTTCGGGTTGGCATTTTTAGTATCAAGATGGCGGGAGCAGCAGAAGCTTTTGTTCGGTTTAAAATTATCAAGGAGTTAAAAAAAAATTAACAATGAAACCTATAGTAATGAAGATTACTATCTAATAGAGGATAGTAGTAATGAAGAGATAAAAGAGGGAAAATTTTTCCTAATTTTTGGATATCTCCCTTAAAAGAAACCCCGTACGGCAGATCCAAAGGTTTACTTGAAGAGATTATTTTAATAGAAATAGGGGCAAGAGTACGATATCCGAGGCGCCAAAATTTGAAGGTGAATTTAGGGAATTTAACGACGTCACCCGTGACGTCATAAATGCTTCTATAAGGACGCACATCGCGAAGTCGAACGCACCCTAAGATTCGAAGATTATTTTACAAATTTCAGAATGTAATTAAAATTCTATAAAGATTCAAAGATTAGTTTACAGATTTTAGAATGTTCTCGAGTTTTTTAGATCTATGTACCCATGGGGAAGTTATCACGCGGAACATGAGAACGAGTACATTCGACAAAGACTTGGACAACCCGCATGAACAGCAATAATTGATTGTTAAATAATTTAAAAAAAATGGCATTGTCAAAATATCTATAAGGTATGATGGATATTTTTTCGGATTTTTTACGATTCACCTTTTAACATTGGGAAACAATACATACCCTTCCATGAGCTGTGACAGCCCAAACGACCAAGCTACCGGGACTTCCGCCTGGTATTTGAGTTCCGCCGATAGCGACGTCGATGAAAGGTTCCTATAACACAAAAAAAAAAAAATACAATACGAATTCCTCACGCTTTCTATAATGTTATTCTTCGTACCCATTTTATTACTCTTTGTTCCATTTTATTATTATCGCTTTTATTTTTCGACTAGCAGGGGTTACCTTCGTGGCATCCTTGTGAAGGGGTGCGATAGCACACCAAGAGTTCATCGCGCTATATTTGCGGTGTCGTACCCACTTGCGTCTTCTCACGCAGGACTTCCATTGCTTCTTCGTCGAATAAGTGGCCGGAAAATCGACTGCGTACGTCCAGCCCTGTTGCCGCGAATCAAAAAACGTTTCCGTAGGACAAGAAGAAAAAAAAATAAGAGGAAAAAAGAAGGTTGACACAAATAAAAGTGGCTAATCTAACGTCGTGATCCAGTGGTTGTCCGTCCAAGGTCGTCTCGATGTGCCAGTCACCCTCCCACTGCCAGGCCATCGATGGTAATTTCACTTTATCTCGCGATCTGTCCACTGTACCGTCCTGATTGGAAAAATTGTACCTGTCGGTCGGCAACAATCTTCCACTGAATCCCTCCAGGGGTAACCATCTCTGCAGAAAAAAATAAGTTGTGCTCCTATATCTATATGAAAATAGCTTCTCCGTAGTTGGGCTTTGTTGAAAAAGGACAGATGTTTACGGATGATGAATAAAGAGACAGGGAATAAAGGCTGCGTGATCAAAAAACTATGATAAAACAACTTGTGAAAATAACTTGCAACAAAAAATATCGCATTGAAAATCGAGCAAAATTAACATCGAGAATTATGATAAATTGAGCCAAATCAAACAATCCTAAACAAGGTCACATAAACTTGCATTACAACGATTTCTCTTCTTCTAACTATCCTAAAAAACGTCTTTATCGTCCTATTGATACGTAAGATCGTTTTGTCATACAGAACAAAATCTCATTTCAGAAACTTCCGTGCCCACAAAATTAAGAGTCAAGTTTATTATAAGCAGCGCATTTATTATAAACTAAGCCAACTTGGGAGTTCTTCTCACAAGAATAATTGTCTCTACGTTATTTTCGTTCAAGTAATCGAGACAAGCAAACGGAAAAAAAAGCCACATCAAGAAACAGAGGAAATAAGAGATTAAAGAAAAGACAAAGAAGAAAATGGGAGACATGAAGAAAAGGTATACAAAGGAACATGAACAAAATAGCCTAAAGCATAGTCACTTCGTTTTCGTAAGCTTCCTCCTTTATTCTAATGGGTATGTCCAGTCCGTGCACGTGTACGTAGACTTGACGATCGCCGCCTATGGCCCACATGAAGTGCGGCACAGCCGACAACTGTTTAAACTCCAGGCCTAGATACATGAACTCTCGCCACATGCTACCAGACGTCGACAGGCCAAAGACGCGTCCCTCGTTATTGATAGCGTACAGATAAGAGCTCGGCATTGCTGACGCGTTTGTTCGACCTCCAGACCTATCGGAGGAAAAAAATTGGGTCACGCAGTGGCAATGCAACGGATGGGAATTTCCTCGTGTTCGGAATTCTGATGGAATGAAAATATTTTGATTGGATAGTAGCGATCGCCATTTGCCATCTCCCGTGTGAAGCAGCATTAGCTCTGGCCGATGCTCGGATGGGTAACCACTCGGCCCCAACATGGCTCGCGCAATGACGACTACTGAGAGTGGAGGAAGTTCAATTGACTTTGTCAAGGTGAACGCAAGTGAAATTCGGTGGAAATACTGCCGCTTGCATTGACTCGCGATTTTCACAATTTCCGTGAATAAGAATAAATCAACGATGCATTTTTCATCGGCGTAATAGAAAGAAAAGGAGAAAATTGCGACGGATACTTACCGAGAATGTTTTTCAAAACGAGGTTATCTTTCGCAATTTTTTCCTAAAAGTCGGAACAACGTTTAAATAAATCCGTCGCCAGGACGGACGTGGTGACGACACTCAAAACATCGCGCGTTGTTGCAACACGGGAACGGTGTAACACACGGAAGATCGATAATTTGTCCGGCGGTGAGACGCAGAAAAATCTTGGATGACGAAAACAAACGTCAATTTCGCCGAAGAGGATTTTTTAAAATTGATTTTGACGTTTGGAGGTTGTGTCAATGGGCAAGGAGGAATGAACTGAGAGAGTAGATGCGATTTGTATGTTTGAAAACTCAAGTGGTTTTGCACGGCGGGGACAGGCGCGCTTGGTGAAGCTAACGCCGTCAGTTCGAAATTTGGTCCCTAGGTTCGTTATTGTCTAGCGGTTGAGTGCGATAAGGACAGAATTATCGAAAGTATTAGTGTCGCGCGCGCGCAAAACCCAGTAGATCGCAACGCCGCTATTTGCTCGCAACGCGAACTGTGCAAATTACTTCACCAAACGAGTCCGTCCCCACCACAGACGTTTCCTGATCCGTACGTCCGCGGCACGGCAGTTATAGCTACATGGCATTGCGGATGGGCACTTGGGCAGTTCGACGAGGCAAACGAAACGGCAAGCGCGATAAAAATAGTAAGAGAGCGGACGGTACCGACAATGTGTGTGTCGCGCGAGCAGTAGCCAGACAAGTCAAGTGACAGATTCTCCAAATAGCCAGAAATTAGAATAATGGCTCTAGCCCGAGGGATAATCACGCTACCGAGAGCGTACGCTCCAATTCTCACGGGAAAATGGGCCGGAAAGTGCACAGTCGAGAGCAAAGTGTCGAGCCGGACAGCAACGAGTGCGCGGTCGGGAGCGATACTTCCCAAGCCGAAGACCACACCGTTTGGATTCTTCGGGGTCGTTTGCGGTGTCGTCGTCGGGCTCTTCATTGGCGCCGCGATCAGCAAAAACGTTGCCAATTTCCTGGAGGAGAATGATCTCTTTGTCCCGTCGGACGACGATGACGACGACGATTAGGAAGCCTGCTTTCTCTCATCATCCGCAGCTGTCTCTGTATTCTCTCTATGAATAGTCGAAGGTACCGCCACTCTCTAACGGATCCTCATCAGACGGCCTGACAACAATTTGCGTTCTTGCTTTCGGATTACGAGGATCCGTCTTTGTTCCTGACGCAAGAGCAACTAAGCGAACTAAGCACGGCGTCCATAGAAACAACGCTTTTATTCACGCTCCGTGGGTCCCGCTCCTCCGGGATAAACGCGCACAAACACTTGCACACATACGCTATACATATATATATATATATATCAACGATTATTTATTTGTCAATGTTTGGCTATTCGAACTTAAGTTTATGTACAAATACAGGATTGTTTTTCTCTTTAAAAAAAATCCATTAATATTGTGCGAGTTATTTTAGACTCTGCGCGCCGTGGCGAATGATAAAAATCCTCTCGCGGCTAGAAGTTGCCATGAAGTTAGAACCCTGGGTTTCGATTCACTCTGGCGGTTTCTTGTGGATGCCCCAGCCGTGAAAACATTTGGTGAAACGGCGCGACTCTTTGCCTTTGGCGGTGAGGAACAATTTGCGCGTTTTCTCTGGCTGCTTGGCGCGCAAGTGTTGTATGTAGACCTGGGCGGATTTGTAAGCTAGCTTGATCTCTACCTCGGAGCAACGAGCGCCCAACCAGAGAAATACTTGCTCGCCATTGTCGAGAATCATGATGTCGTCGTCGGCCAGATCGTCCTGGGCGCGGAAAAAGCCGTGAATCACTTCCGGCGTTTATGGCGGGGAGAATAGTTTAGAAAGAGAATATTACCTGACAGAAGTCGGTGCACTTTTCGCTAATGACGAAGTAGCCCTTCTCGTTGGAGCATCGGAAGAGTCTCGTATAATTCATGTAGTCCGCGTCCGTGTCGTAGGGTTTTTTTCCACCCAAACCGACCCAAAAGAAATTGTCCGGTTCCTCTCCTTCATTCAACACTTGGAGGCTCATCCACGGCTGCAAGGGGATTGATAAATATTAGGTAGAAGCATAAACGCTCTGGATTTAAGGTATTCCTTTCACGAACCCGATTATTCAACAATTAATTGATTTTCGTGTACAATTAAGTAAAAATACATCCCAGTATACTGGTAAAATTTCAAGACAAGTTACGGAATTTTTAATAAAAAATTACGACTTCAAAAATCGTCTAATTTTTGCAGCACTTTGTGGAGCGAAAAGTTTCAGGACAAAAATTCAAAAAAGTTCCGGAACGTTTTTTTATGCCATTTCGCCAATAGCTGACAAATGAATTTAATAAACAGCATTTTTCAGGGAAGAAATCCACTGTCATTCTGTTTTTTTTTTGAAAATTTTTTGCTATTTTTTTTACAACAGTACCCTTTTTCGCCTTTTTTTGTTCATTTTTTGGTGGACCCCGTTTACAGACAAACATTTTTTTTATGCATTTCTTCGAGCAGAATCATAAAGGGGGAAGCTCAAGCTTTAATTTTGTTTTTTTGTTAAAGCTTCGTACGATTTTTTTTTCTAAAGATATTTTGATTTTTTTCGAAAAAAGAGACATTTTGAAAAATAACGTGTAACGCGAAAACGACAAGGATTCAATGAGAACCTCAAGATAGTAAAAAAGTTGAATCGGCTTTCGTTGAGTTTGCGAGAATTTTTACAGATTTTTTTTTTGATATTTTTTTTCACCTAATTTTGGTAAAAAATTGGATGATTTAATTATCGTAAAAAAATTTTATATTTCTATTTCCAACGCAATAGAATGATTTCAGATTTTTTTCGACATTTTTTTCTTGAGTTACGGTAATTAACTCATCTGATTTTTTATCGAAAACAAATGAAAAAAAAAATTGCGAAAAAAAAATCTGAAAAAATTCTCGGCAACTCAACGAAAACCGATTCAACTTTTTACTATTTTACTATACTTTTTTTTTAAATCAAAATATCTTTAGGAAAAAAATCGTACGAAGCTTTAAAAAAAATAAAATTGAAGCTTGAGCTTCCCCCTTTATCATGCCGGTCAAAGAAATGCATAAAAAATGTTTGTCTGTAAACGGGGTCCACCAGAAAAGGAAAAAAAAAAGGCGAGACATGGTGGTTTTTCGAGAAAGGGTACTAGTAGTAAAAACATATTAATGATGAAACAGAAAAATGTGACAAGCTGAAGAATTTTCGTAACCGCGACACCTGATAGAACATGTAAAAATATCTAAATGTAAAAAATTTGTGCGAAATATTTCATTCGAGTTCATCGATGGGTATAATAATTGATTGTAACTTATTTTTATCGTACGCCACTGTCATTTACTAATTATTCAAAATGCGCCCACAAAAAAACGGCCCTTCGCGAAAGGAATATCTTAGCCCACGATGAAGTAACAGTTATTACGTTATTGAACATTTCTTCGGCCATTTCCTGGACGAGCCGAGCGTCCTCGGGGTCAGACTTGGAGCCTATCCAAACGTACACTATTCCCGTCTGATCGTCGTTGTTGAACGGCACGTTCAGGATGTAACTGCGCGTATGAAAAGCCACGTGACAATATGAATATAGTCGCGGGGGGGTTCTTTGACGCGCGGTTTATCATGTTACTTGCCAAAATGCCGAATTCAGCAGACTCGCATCGGGCTGTATTTGGACGAGTCTCGTACACAGTGCGCTACCGTTTCGTCGCAAATGAAAGAACTCCACTTTGTTCGTTCCAGCTGATTTCGGCTGTTTCCTCTTTCCCTGATGTATGATGAATTTTCGCTTGAAATGCGCCATAAACTTCAAGTTCTCTTGTTGCTGGTGGGTCCTCACGACCTCCAATTTTTTCCCGAATATCGACTTGAATTTCTTCTGCATCCTGTACGAGCGCGCGCGACAATCATCAAATCATACATAAAAAGTTAACTTCTCGATTGAAGTTTGATGGTATACCCAAAAGTAAACGTGAGCCAGCCCATGTTTCCCGCGTCGCGACCTTGCCAAAAGTACATGATGCACTGAAAATCATCCTCGTACTGTTCCTCGCCACCGCCTCCTTCGTCGTTTTCTGCGACGTCGAGAGGCTACACAAAAAAAAAACGACTAATTGCCATTGCATTGAATGCCGATAATCCATAGCTGGTGAGATGAGCTTACCATCCAGTATCTGCATAGAAAAACGTAACAATTGCCGCTGTAAAAGTGGCCCAGTTCGTCCTCCGGTAGATGAACGAATTTACGTTTTTCCAATACGAAAGCCTCCATCGCCTCGAGATCCTCGCTCCATTCGGTCATCAGTTGCTGGGCCTCGGCGCTCGACATTTGCGGTCGTCGTGGCATGAACAGAGCGGCCAAGTCGGCCTGTTTTTTTTTGTTTAAAATTTTTTTCACACTTTCGATAGCTTCCGAACGGCTACCAACAAATTTCATTGGCTCACCTTGGTGTCTTGCTGCTTGGCCCATTTGGTCAAATCGGCACCGGTTTTAGCTACCGATTCGGCGGTTCTCGTAAAGTCGACTGCGATCACTTCGTCCCAACCGGTGAATTTAGACTTGAATATCTGTGAAATGAAAGGAGAGGAGAAGAGAATAGAACGCGTCGCGATATGGTCGCGTGAACGATGTTGCGTACTTGCGACTCGGTGCCCTCTTGAAGCCTCGTCACCATCGCGTATTCCGGTCTCTCGATCATGTTGAACAATTCTTGGGAAAGTTTTACCGCGGCGGCTCGCACCAATCGCGTCGACTTTTTGCCAAACCTGTGAAAATTTGACACAATTTAATTCACGCCCTGAGCTAGAGCAGATACGTCCACGCCCGATTTTACAAACGCTTACCAGACATAAACATCGAGATAACAGTCGAGTATGTAGACGTTTCGATTGTTGAGAAGATTATTGGTCAGCTTTCCGTGCGGTACTTCCACTTGTGGCAACTCGAGATATCCCATACCAAGACGCACTTGATAGAGACGAGGTACTATAGGTGTAAAATTGACGTCCACGTGGTCCTGTTTCGAAAACAACGCGTTACAACGGCATCTTACATTACTACTAGCAGATCCACCGAGTATGCGGAAACCCGAAGACGGTCTTTCATACAGGCATAGGCGTAGCCAGCAATTTCTTTTCTGGAGGAGGGGCATGCCCACTCCAGCCCTCTGGCTACACCAATGCATAGAGGTCTTCAAACTCAGATGGTTTTTAGTGGTGGAGCATGAATCGTAAGTTCATGATTTAGTCGCTAGATTCGTTGTACCCCACCGGTCGAATGAGATAAAGGAGTCGATTCTGTAACAGAAGTGAGACCGCTCACTTTTCACATTTTTATTTTATGTGAATATACTCACGCGATTCTGTAGTGTCGCAGTGAAAATACGAAATCACTAGTCATGAGGTAATAGGAGAAATTGCTTTTTAGACTGTACTTGCTAAAAAAACGCCTCCCCAGCTGAAATCCCAACTAATATCATAAATCTGACGTTCTGTCTGTCTGTCTGTTTGTTACTCAATCACGCCAAAACGGCTTTATCGATTTTAATGAAATTTAACATATAGATCGCTTATGGCCTGGGTTAAAACATAGGATCCTTTTCTTCCTAATATCTAATATTTTTGTAATTATAATATTATATACTCAAATTTAATCTAATTACGGAATTCAAATTATTATCTAATCAATGAAATTTAAAATGTAGATAGCTCATGACAGATAGGATACTTTTCATTGTAATTCTAATATCTAATATTTTTCTAATTCTAATATTTGACTCCAATCTAATAAAATTATGAGATTATTAGTCTTATATTATTCTTATTATAGGATGAAAACAAATCAAATCTAATTAAAATAGATGATAAAATAATATCAAATCTAATATAAATATATCTAATATTTGTCTAATTATAACATTCGTGTCAAATCTAATGTAATTATCAAATTCAAGTTCTTATAGAATACAACGAATCAAATATAATTTTAATTTGATAAAATATAATCAAAATCGAATAGAATCTAATATAATATCACATATTTTATTATAAATTCTGAATGACGTATGATAGCCTTTAAAAAAAATAATCCATTAAGAGGTATTTTAACACAAATTACGAGATCCACGCAGACGAAGTCGCCGCTAGAACCTAGTAAAATATAAACGTCAACGAGATATTGAAGACGGCGACATTTGTTTCTTATCTGTTCAATTTTTTTGTGGTGAAAATGAATGTGAAAGCGAAACAAAAACTTACCCTGCAAATCAATTCTGCAGGTAACGGCTAGGTTTGGGTATGGCTTTTTTTGGGCTTGTAAGGGTTTGTTTGGATAACGGACATTTTGACGGTGCTTTTAACATACTGTAGCATTTTTTAATATTTGTGCGAACACGACTCTCAACACTCTAAAACATTGTTTCGCTTAACCTCTGAAACTTCGCAAATTGTCTCCAACACGCGTCACGACGCAGTCTATTATTTCTCTCTCGCTTTATTCTCGGCCTTTCTCATTCGGATTTCACCCATCCGTCGAGGAATTTCTTGTGGAACGAACTCCCGTGAGATGGCTTACATTTTCACTGCGATGAAAGTTACGGAATCGAGAAAGCTGCTCACACCTAGTTCTTTCATCACATTCTCATTACAGAATCGACCCTAAGAACGAAGTTCGAATATTCCGAGTCGGTCTATCCCCACCGAAGGAATTTCCAGACTATTAAGACCGTGTATATTACTCACGACTATCGGACGAGAGAGAGGAGCTTCGCACCCCAAACACGTCCAAAAATCTTCCGACTCCGTTCCCATTATCTCCGTAATGATTTCCGATTTGTTCTTCCTCTCGTTTTTGTTGATCTTCTCGGCCATGAGTCGTGATTTCGACTTAAGGGTATTCTTAGCCCTGATACCGTACCACATGAATATTTTGCTGCCAGTATCGAGGACGAATACGTAGCCCGGATCAAGGCTGTCGACCGAGACCGGGACCGGCTCGAGATGCACCGAGGCACCAGCCGCGTGAACCCGATAGAGTCGCCTAACCGCCGGCTGCCTTGGCACGACCCACTCGATTATATTATCAGCAGAAACACAAGCGAGAAGATGAGCAAGAAAAAAAACAAAGAGAGAAAATCCTCACCGTATCTTCGACCGTGTAAAAGCCCGACGATGTTCTACCGCCCTCGATGTAAGTTATGTCAGAATCGAAGAGCATGATAAATTCATCCGACTCGTCTCCCTGTTCCTCTCTTATCGTGCGACATTGAGCGCCCAGGAAGTTGCGCAAATTGACGGCGTGAATCGCCGCGCAAGCTCGCTTGTCCAGCTACATATCACGGAGAAACGAATCGCTCTAGCTAATCGGACTCTCACTTATATAAGACGATATGAAAAAAAAAAAAACTATCGACCGATAGGTACGAATAATAGCGCACCGTCGCTTTTTCTCCTATCCAGAAATAAATGGCCCAAATGAGGGAACCGCTCTCGTCTACTCCGGTCTTGAGAACTATGTAGCAATCTCCCTCGTAAAACTTTCCGTGTGCAACTTCCTCTATCTGATTCGGCAGGAAATTCTCAATTTCCCAGATGGAAATACCAGGGATGCGTCCCGCGTCTTGATCGAATATCTCGGAATAATCGAGCGGCGGCTTTTCCAGAGTCTCGTCCCATCGCTTCGGCCTGCGCGAATGAAATTGAAATTAAACGCTTCTCGAGAAGGCTACGAGACTGTTGATTTTTGTCGCTGCTCACTTGAGAGATTCCGCGGCTCTCGTATCTTCCAGACTCTTCTCCTTGTTGTTCTTCTCGCTCGCAATGTCCTTCATTCCCTGAACAGAAATAATGTGCAATCGGTAAATTTTTCGTCATTTTTCTTCGGCGAGCCTGTTCCAATCGCCATAATGAACGTACTTTGAGAATTTTCGCCTGATCTTGATCGGCCTCCTCCTGATCTCGTCTCCTTCGTAGTCTCATTTTACGCGCTATTGGATCTTTGCTGCTGTCTGGGTATAATCGTTCGAAAGGATGAATCGTCGCGCGGCGGATGTACGATTAAGAGTCTAGGAAGGGAAAAAAAAGGCCAGGGGCATACTTGCGGTTTGCGCGAGTGCCGGTACTTTGGCTCCGGCAAGACGTAACTGATGCTGAAGCGAAAAATCAATGTTGTAAAACTCTATGCCGGAACCCCGCTGGATCTCGGTCGGTTTCGGTGGCATCACCAGATTCGGATTGTCTCGGAGATCCAATCGCTCCAAATCTGTCAGCAGATGAATTGCGTCCGGTAGCGTAATCAGCCGGTTACACGTCAATATCAATTGCTTCAAAGATCCGCATCTGGCAGAAAACAATGCGCATCCGTTCGTTGTGGTCGGAGAAATGAAGAAAAAAAGAAGAAAAAAAAAGAATACGCGTACCTGCACAGTCCTTCCGGTATCATTTCCAAATGATTTTTCGCAGCGGAAAATACTTCGAGAGACGACAGTTTACCGATCCCCGATGGTATACCCTCGAAATCCAGCATATTGTCGTTCAAGTAGAGTCGTCGAAGTGTCAATATCTTGCATATGGAATTGGGCAACGCGGTTAACTTGTTACGACAGAGATTCAGCGTTTCCAATTTTTGCCACATTTCTACGAAAGACGAAAGCGCAAAAAACTCCTATAGTATCGAGGGCATCCAGTCCTCCCGGTGCGTACACACACACACACACACACACACACAAACACACACGTGTTCTCCGTACCGATAGCCGTCGATAGTTCGGTGATGTGATTATCGCTGAGATTGAGGCGTCGCAAGTTCGGTAGCGCGTAAAGAGCGTCGGGTACCCGAGGCAGCGCGTTTCTCGACAAATCCAATTCCTGAAGATTCGTCAGACTCTCGAGCCTCGACGGAATGTTGTGCAGAGTACGTTGCGTGTCGCGCATTTGCAGACTCGTCAGATTCATCAACGAGGGCAGTTGTCTGCATCATTGCGCACCGTTATTCGCAACAATTGTGAAGTCAAAAAACAATTTAGCGATGATTTTGAAGTTTGCATCGTTGGAACGCAACGGATATTAATTCTTTTTTCATTGATAACATTTATTTACGGCCGATTTAGGATATGAAAATCACTCGAACGTTTTTGACGTATTTTCATTACAGTTTTCCGACCGACAGCAAGTACCTGGAAGTGTGGTTCTTAATAGGGAACACTTCAAGAACAAAAGGGCAAAATAGGCAGTCTAAGAAGAAAACTTCATGCCTCATGCGGGCATTGTCAACGAGTGAGATGTTGTACGGAGTGTATTGTAGAAAGTACAAAAATCGAAAACAACGTATAGAAATGGAAGCGTACTGGAAAGAGAAGGACATAGAGGGAAGAAGTAAAGAAACATGGGCCAGAAACATGATACGGAAATATAGGAAAAGGAGGTAAAAACGTATACGCAGATACTCTATGCCGGTTTTGTAGAGAGGAAGAAGAAATATTGGAACACATACTTGAATGCGGAAAAATAAAAGAGAAAATTAATAAGTGGTAAATGGTTTGGAAAAGTGGCGAAGAGACTACAAGGGAGAGGCACTAAAACAGGGTGTCTAATTTTGGCCAAAACTGAAATTTCATGACGTTTAAGGATTTTTAAGGCAAGGAATAGGGATTTTTTCATGACTTTTAGTATGACTTTCTGGTATAAAAGTATAGTTTATAATTCTATAGCACGACTAATTTTCTAAATTTTTATATTTATATTCTGCTCTTTGAAACAGATGTGTGTTGTTTGCCAATCAAAAATATACGAAATAAACGAAAAGTCACCAAACTGTACAACTCCATGTGTAGTAAAAAGTGTAGACAAACATCATTTCAAGTTTGCTATAAAAAAATGTATGTTGAGAACATCTGGAAAAATATTACATGCATTTAGGAACTTGGAGTAATATCATCTAGTCGCTTTACACGAATAACAAAGAAAAACTAATATGTTGAGATAACGAATCATTTTTTTTTCTACTACCTTTCTTGCTAATACCGTAGATTGTCGCAAAACCGCGAAATTTTTTAATGATTTCGGATAAATTAATACAAAAATCGGCCATGAAAATGAGCGCTGCAGAGATCTTTAAAAAAATCAGGTAGACTGGTAATTTTTCATGACTTTTTCAGGGTCGCGTGTAATTTCATGACATCTAAGACTTATGACTTTTCAGGTCGGTAGACACTCTGTAAAACGAAAAATCAATAAGGAAATTAAAGCCTAACCGATGAAAGAATTATGCGAGTGTGTGAGTTGTCGAATGCATGGTAAGAAGGGAAGCATAAAGAAGAAAGCGGACAAAAGATAAATGTTAAAAAAAAAAAGAAGGAAACATTTTAAAGGATCGCAATGTACAGACGGAGTAACTGTGTAAAAACCCACAAGGGCAGGGGTTCCCAAACTGTGTCCGGCGCCCCTCTGTGGAGCCGCGAGGAGAGTCCAGGGGCGCCGCCAGGCGACCCGAGTCTCTCCCGCGACAAAGTAGTGGATTGAATAGCTCTCGCGTGGCAACGTTCTGTTCCGTGTATTTGAGCTGCATCAGAAATTCACACTTTTCTGCAAGAGGAAGGTCATGTGAGCGCCAAGTACTTTACTGAACCAGACTTTTTACTGGAACTGGTATATGTGTGCGTCATATTTGACTAACTTAATGGCTTGAATCTGTCACTGCAGGGCAATAACACGCATATCTTCAGACTTGTACAGAAGATTTCAGCGTGTAGGAAAAAACTGCAGTTGTGAATCGGAAAACGAAATGCTCCAGATTGTCTTTCTGCATTGCACTAATTCATGACTTTCAATGAAGTCAATGTTTCACAGGAATTGCTGTCAATTTTCATGAAACATCGTTCGAAGCTCACTGACTGGTTTGCAAAGTACTTTGCGGAAGACAATGTCAAGAAATTTATGTGGATTCAAGATCCTTTCCATGCTCAAGCTTCACCAGACTTTACTTCGATGGACGGAAAGAGTCTAATTGAACTCTCTTGCGACAACAGCCTGAAAACAAGATTTGCTTGCTGAAAATTGGAAAAAGACCAAATATCGCTCAAAAACCAATGTGGAGCAAGAAATGAGGGTAGCTGTATCAAGTCTTCTTTCGCGATTTGAAAAAATGTGTCGAGATCAACAAGCTCACCCATTACGTTGATTAACTTGCGATTTAATTTTTTTTTTGTATTTTTATAATTTTTTGTCAAATGAACGTATTTGAACTAAACTGTTGTATTTATTTCTATGCCTGATTAACGTTATAGTATAAATATCGTAACTGGGTTGGATTGCGTTTGGGTTAACTTGGGCGCAGTAGAAAAAAAATCAAATCTGTAAGGGTGCTGCGAACTGAAAAAAGTTTGGGAACCCCTGCACAAGGGTATACTTGGAAATAACTATACTACTGTAAAATTTTCCAACCTCCAATTGCAAAAAAAAAAAGGTTTTAAATAATAGTAAAAATGAAATAACAAAAAAAAGTCACATTTCAACTATGCAAACGTCAACGTCATATGGTAGGGAGTATACGAAAAGTGCCGGTGACGTCCACTCACCTCAGTTGAAAGTGTCCCAGGGGATTGTGATTAAGATTGAGCGTCTGTAGATTAGCAAGTCTTCGGGTCTGCGGCGGCAGAGTCTCCAACCGATTGTGACTCAAATCCAGGAACAACAGATCGGTCAGATGAATGAAGAGCGTATTGGGAATTGTTTCTATGCTGAAAATTCATCGGTATAGGCGGTTGAGGCTCAAAGAGAGTGATAGGTAGGACAAAGATGGAAGGGAACCCACTGGTTGTGACTGAGGTTGAGATTGAGCAAGGAGCGTGCCCTCTCCAGACCATCCGGTACTTCCTTCAGATTGTTGTCGCTCAAATCCAACGTCGTTAGCTCTTCCAGGTGAAACAATTGGGCTGGTATGCCGCTGCTCTTTATGTTGTTGTGCCTTATGTTGAGAGTTCTCAGACATCCAAGCTCCGTCAATTCTCCGTACAGACGTTCCAGATTGTTTTTTACCAGCGACAGGTGTTCCTGCGGATAACAAACGTGTGCGCGCACGTGCGGAAACGTTTATTCGGAACGCTACGGCCTTAAGATCGCCGTACAATTTTCTTGCTCACATACCAACTTCAGCAATTTGCCCATTTCCTCCGGTATCTCCGTCAAATTGGTCTTGTCCAATTTGAGCCATTGTATACCGGTCATGAGACGCACGGATATTGGAAATTTGCCATCCTGCGGAACAGAGAGGTCGCTTCTTTAGAAAACTTCTCACCGAGAAACGCGAGAAAGATGAATATTGGCGAGAAAGAAGAATGAACCTACGCCAAAGTCGTTGCAACTGAAGTCTACCCCTCGTACGAAGGGCAACACTCCTGTGTTTGCCATTGCAAACGGATAGGCTTGGGCAATTCGCGACGTACACCGCCGTTGTGAGCTCAACGCCGCACGCAGCTATATTAGTCGACAAATAGCACAATCGTGCGATCGTTGACCCGCGCGGTTGCTCCGAAAAAATTGGGACACGGAGCCCGTCGAGTCGCGTCCCGGAGGGTTGTGTTTGGCCGATTTTATTTTCCTACTAGCCTACGGAGGTTAGAGTGCAACCGTCGCAGCCTAAAGTAGTATTCCATAGGGATGAAGCGATGAGAAAAAGTGTACGGGAAAATGTGAAAATTCAGGTACAAAATTTCACCACGAGCGTCGCTACGGTAATGAGGTACTGAACGGTGGAGTAATAGCCAGAGGATAAACATTCGAATAGCTGATACCTTCGATTTGGGTAGAATTTTCCAGAACTTCTTTTCGACAATATAAGTATTTGCCTGAAAGAATTTTTGATGCAGCGCAATAGTTTTCGAAGTATCGAATTTTGTAAATTGATAAATTAATGCACGTGTATATATGTATCTATAATAGCGCGCTACTGCTGCCACTACTTTGTCAACATGATCGACCCAACAAACCCACAAAATCCAAACAAACAGAGCCGAGCCTTAACAAGCCCGAACAAAATCCAGACAAACACAACCAAGCCCAAACAAACCCTAAAAAGCCCAAAACAAACACAACCGAGCCTAAAGAATCCCGAACAAAATTCAAACAAGCACAACCAAGCTCAAACAAATCCTGCAAACCCCATCCGAAGGCACTCTACCACCACGCTGTGTGTCATCACTTAAATATTTATATTTTACTGTCTCAAAACTTAAGTGTGCTTGATGTTTACAGATGCTATTAATTAGCAAGCTGTGGGAACGGGGTGGGGGTTATCGCAAATTATGGTCATTCTCACCATAGGATCAGCACCGCAAAATATGAATCATTTTCCATTCATATCGCTCTTAAAGACCACGTGTCACACCGACCGAGCGGCCATGAGTGCGAGAGAGATAGCTTATTTGCAGATTCCCAGTGTTCACCGAGACGGCTGACATTTCGGAAGAAAGAAAAGAAACATCTTCCGCTCTGTTGAACGACGAACACCGTCTTTCTCTTAGTGTTCCCGAAAAGTGATTCGTTTAGGAGAAAACTTGGCCGTTGGATTTTTACCGACCGGGCGTGTGAGCCATGTCCTTAATTTGTTTATTCCGAAAGATCTACACCAGGGGGTTGGCACGGCCTATCCCCTACTGTGTATAAAAATGCTATGCTTGTTGACCGCTTATTTTAGTTTCACCTGTGGTGCTAGTAGTTACCTTACAATATTCCTATTGCGCGGGCGCGAGGCCCGCACGACGTACAAAACCACCATTTTAACTTTTGGAGGTGAAACCGCGGTGCGGAATTTATGAAATTGTTCGTAACCGTGCACCAATGCCGTGTATTGTGCCCGGTGGTACCTCAGGGTATCCGCAAAATATTCAAAAGGTGCACTTTTTCAGCGTACCAGCCGATACTGGCACTCAAAGACTATGGAAAGAGGCTATAAATAATGACAATGTGAAAGCTGGACGAGTATGCAAACACGTATGTCAGTACACAACCATGGAAATACGTATGGACAATATAATTATTTATCGCCAAATAATCGATTCTTGAAAATATTATTAGTGAATAAGTTTTCAAACGTGTTTCAGTTCTCGTTATATGTGCATATGATGAAAGCTGGAGCTCTATTTTTAAATTGAGTAATGACCTTTTGAGAACTTTATAATTTGGTACCAAATAGTTTCGTTATCATATTTATCTTCATGATTGTTTGTTGTCACGATCATTAGTCAATAGACTAATAGTCAATCGAGAATTAATGAATAATAGATAAATTAATAAAACAATAATGGTAGCATAATAAATGGTGTTCGTATATATTTATACCATATAACACTATCAATGTATTTGATGGTGTTATATGGTTATTGCTCGATTATATGTATGCGTGTGTATATATACATAGCTCTTGCGCGCGCATCAGCTTTGTAAGGGTACAACTAGCCCTGCAAGTGGCAGAGTAGGACATTAAAAAAGCGGTAATTTTGCAAAGCAAAAATATCAATCCGTGCCAACCCCCTGATCTACACCATTGCACAGCTTTTCGAGCTTACTTTTGATTGGTTGACCCCAAAGTAGCAGCACTTTACGTGGCAGAAATGAGAACCACTGCTTTACCTCATTATCTGAGACAACCCTACGAGTTTCCAGACCTGTACGTAAGACCGTTTGCCGACCACAATTCTATCTGATAATTTACATACTAAATAAATCTGTCTGATATACAGGGTGGTCCAATAACTATTAGCACCTTGGATATCTTCGAAACTATAAGGTTCACAGAAATATTTGCTGAAATGAAATTGCACAGTACGAAAGGGGCCATCCGATAGCGATAATAGTTTTTTTTTGCAGGTGGAGGTACTTCGGACATTTAAAGGTCAAATCCATTTTTTTAAATGGATCGGTATGTTTTTTTTCCTGTATCATGAAAGAGGAGCTTAAAACGAGTTCAACGACCTATAACATAAGGTCATTGAAGGTCATAGAAAGTACAGAAAGGCGATAATACTTACAGTTTTGGAACCGGTGCAATGGTCTAGTGGTTAGCGTGCTTGCCACTAAACCTGCGGACCGGGAGGTCCCGGGTTCGAATCCCAGTCGCGTACATTTCCTCGTGAAATGTTTTTCTTCGGCATTTCGCGGCGAAATAAGACTAGTTCCACGACTGGGGGGGGGGCGAACTTGATGACCGGCTGTATTGGTATAAGGTTTTCCGCAGTTTCCCTATACCCATGACAGAAATGTCATGATGAATATGATACAGAGGGGGAAGTCGGCTGCGGCCGCAAGGTGGGGGGATGGAAGGTAGACGGGGGAATTGTGGAGGGGAGGTGGGAATTGTGGAATCAGGAAAGATATAGAAGGGCGAACTGGAATGGGTGACAGACCGAAGTTTGAGATAGGGGCTCGTAAAAAAAAGGGTAAGACCCTGTACGACTGGAACAAACCAATATACTTACAGTTTTGGTAGTAAATAAAATTACTACGTTTATAGTAAGATAAACGCCTTTCTGTGCTTTCTATGACCTTCAATGACCTTATGTTATAGGTTGACCTTCAAATGTCCGAAGTACCTCCACCTGCAAAAAAACTATTATCGCTATCGGATGGCCCCTTTCGTACTGTGCAATTTCATTTCAGAAAATATTTCTGTGAACCTTATAGTTTCGAAGATATTCAAGGTGCTAATAGTTATTGGACCACCCTGTATACTGTTCTAAGCATGTAAAATTTTTGAAGATTCCGTGACGACGATGAAAACAGTAATGATAATACTTAGGAAATATGACTAGCAGAAGAATTCTCGTTAATCGCGACTTCTCACAGAACATGTAAAAATGTCTAAATCTACAAAATGTATGCGAAATTTTTCATTCCAGTTCATCGTTCGGTAGAATAATTGATTGTAACTTATTTTTATTAAGGCTTTAGGCCACTCTAGGATTTTCCAAGAATTTGGAACTTCCGATTTTTTTTTGTTCAAAATGTACCTTAGTACCTATAAAATTATATTCCAAAAGATTATGTGCGAAAAATCTCTAAGTACTCGATTTTCGAACTCTAGCGCAACTCCTCTTGATTCACGTCGTGACTTTCTACTAACTTTAAACGCGCTTATCTTAAAACTACATTTTTGAAGTCGGCCGGACTCATAACTCAAATTTCAACGGATTCACTTGAAATTCTAAGTGTATATTTAGAATTACATTTTCTGAGGCACTACGTAGGATTTTTAAAAATTATATTGCATAGTTCCGTTTTTTATAAACAATTTTCTGGCAATTTTCTCATAGCATTTTATACTTTTTGTTCTAGAAAAGCGCCATTTTGACAAAAAATAATATATCAAAAACATCCTACGTGCTTCTATAACTATTCTTATATATAATCGAAAAAACTTTAGTGTCTCATCATAACTCAAAAATTATAGGAGCTGTTGGTTCGGCGGTTGACCTTCCAGAAATAAAGGCGTCATCGGAAAAATGCTGCAAAGTCGCAATTTTGACATGTATCGCTGTGAAATAGTAATTTATGCTACAAGTGCGGAAAACAACGAATTCCATCGCGCGTGAAGTTGCCGCATGAGCCGAAGGCTTATGGTGCATTTCACACGGGTACGAGTGTAATTTGCAGCACGAGCCGAAGGCGAGTGCTGTAACCACACGAGTACGAGTGAGAAATGCACCATAAGTCGAGGCGAATTCGGCAACTTACGCGCGATGTAATTCGTTTTTTTTCGCACATGTCCCATACATTATTTTTTGCAATGACTGTCTCGAAAGTGGGATTTGAGATTCAACAAAACCAATAACAAGTATATTCAAATATATCACATCAGTTCAGATCATTTCCTTGTCAGAAAATACGACTGTGATAAGTTGACGTTTCATATGACATGAATTTCGCTACATTCAAGTTTGTTCAATCGGTCCAAAATCGTAGAACAAAAAACTATCAACTGTGAAAAAAAACCGTTTTTTCACGAATCAATGTGGTAAAGTGAGCTATAAATAGATTTTTTTCCGCACTAGTGCGGGAAAGTCTCACATTCCCGCACTAGTGCGGGAAAGTAAGCATCGTTGAGAAATAAGCCACTTTCCGCACGCTAAACACCAATCGAAAATCGCACTTTCGGGGCAGGCATTGCGAAAAAATAATTTTGTATAGTCAATTACGTGTATAATAAAACCCTTATTTTGTAATTCCGATTTATTTTATGGTTTCGCTGGAAAAAAAACACAAAATATGCCCCTTTTTTGGCCTCTAGAGTGGCCTAAGGCCTTAAGCGCCACTGTAATTTATTAATGATTCAAAAGAGCCCTGGCTTACGCGCCCACAAAATACGGCTCTCTGTGAAAAGAATACCTTAAAAAATGCACATGAAGAAAAAGAAAGTATTCCCAAGATTATTCGTATGACTGTTTATTGTTTGAGAATCGAGGGTATGTACTCGCGATCGTACACGGTGTGCGCAGCCTCGACGATATACAGGCTAGTTCCGCAACGGGCCTGGCTCCAGCTTTCATCAACGATACGTATATGTACAGAGGGACCGCCGCCTCGCGTCTCGGCGATCTAGTCCACTTTTTTCTCCAAACGTTTATTGCCCGCGGCGTCCCGGCCGTTCGTCTGTCCGCCGATCGTGACGAAACGCTCGGTCGCCGTCTTTCGGAGCTTTTGCGGCACGACCATCGCAGTGGTGATGGTATTGCCGAGGAAAAGTACGAGGAACATTATGCCGAGTACGGGAACGTGCCACGTTGCCTCGGGATGACGGACCAGACTCGCCAATACGTATGCATTGTACAGTTGGAAGAAGTAGCCTATAAAGAGAAAGGGTAGGAGAAAGGAAAGGCCGCGCCACATCCACGAGTGAAAACCCTCAATGGTGATGTCCATGTTGTGCCTCTCGCCGAGTGCCTTCAATCGATACAGAACACCGCGTTGATATCTGAATTGTAGATACTGGACGAAACCTTGAAGGAGAATAACCAGAGATGGAATCGCGTCGCTCTCTCTCTCTTACTCCGGCCGCCTTAGTGGCTAACATGAGGGTGTCTAATTTTAACCATAACTGAAATTTCATGGCATTTAAGGATTTTTAAGACAAGGAATAGGGATTTTTTTCATGTCTTTTAGTATGACTTTTTGGTATAAAAGTATAGTTTATAATTCTTTAGCGCAACTCATTTTCTAAATTTTTATATCTATTTTCTGCTCTTTGAAACGGATGTGTGTTGTACGCCAATAAAAAGTATACGAAATAAACGAAAATTCACCAAACTGTACAACTCAGTGTGTAGTAAAAAATGTGAGACAAACATCATTTCAAGTTCGCAGTAAAGTAATATGTTGCGAAAATCTGGACAAATTTAGGAACTTTGAGTAATATAATCGAGTCGCTTTACACGAATAACAAAGAAAAATTAATATGTTGAGATAACGAATTTTTTTTTCTACTACCTTTCTTGCTAATACCGTAGTTTGTCGCAAACCCGCGAAAATTTGAAATTATTTTGGATAAATACAAAAATCGGCCATGCTAATAAGCGCTGCAGAGATCTTTGAAAAATCAGGTAGACGTAGAATTTTTCATGAGATTTCATGACTTTTTCAGGGCCGAGTGTAATTTCATGATATTTAAGACTATTCATGACTTTTCAGGTCGGTAGACACCCTGTAACATGCACTCGTTGTTTCTATAACTCTTCAAGGGGTCTGCATCAAGCTTCGAATTTCAAAAATACGTTTTTTTATCGTATTTTTATAGCTTAAGATTAGCTTTATAGCTTTATAGCTTCAATTTGCAACAAAGATTTTGTAAAAAAATTCAAGGATTGACTGAGGTATGACGATTTTGGTGAAGGGTCGAATCGCCCACTGCGCTACGGCGCACTGCGTCGCTGCGATTTGCTCTTTTTTTCTTTTGCGTTTTTCTCGGAACTACGTTTTCGAAACGTTGTAAGTCGTATTTCAAAATCTATTCGTCCGATTCACTTCAAATTCGGACAGAGCATAGTTTCTAACACTTTCTATCGTATGACTGGATGATTTTTTCATATGTTCATGCATTTGTCGATAACAAATTATTAAAGTTGTTTGTTTTGTCGAAAATCGATTTTTTTCCTACAGCTTGCCATTTTCGTAATTATCAAAATTTCAAAAAGTGGTCTGGTCATATTAAAGTTTTATTATTATAGGTACATTTTTCAATTTTTTATTTCTGATCACCCTAGTTGTCAGAACCACCCACACCGATTGGCCATGCAACAACGTCACTTAGTTTAAATAATAACTTCATTGTTTATAAATATTTTTCAATTAAAAAACTCTAATTTGGCAAGGCTATGTAATCGTGTCCAAAATCCCGACCTCGTCATCGCAGTACTTTTATGAGAAAAAAATATTGAAAATCGATCTTTTTTTTCCTCATAAGGCATGGCAAAATATCGGAATAGTTGGCCGTTGAGCGTTGATAAGATTGAAAGGTTTCATCATTGGAATGAAAATGAATATGCCTCCAATGTCTTTTCATTTCTTACGTCAAATTTTGCATACGAAAAATTCCTCAACCATTCCTTAAAACTCTCATCCAGAAATGCACAATACAAAACAGCAAAAAAAAAAGAAGATTTTGTACAACAATAAAAATAAGAAAATAAAAATATAATAAAAAACTTTCGTTGCATTCCAACTTTTGTTGGAATCCAAAGACTTCTCTTTCTGTCACTCTCCCGTCCCTCGCCGATACTCACTTATATAGACGTTGAACCACATGAATTGACCTCGGAACGCGTACCAGGGCCCGGTGTTTGGCCAAACGAGCAAAACTCCGGACACGGCGGTAGAGAGAAAGTGATGAAAGCGCCACCAGCCCTTTATCCGCGACCCGTTCACCTTCAGTATGCTCTCCCTTATCGTCAAGGTGCAATAATACCAAACCAGAAGAAACATGAAGCTGAGCTCCAGTGTTCTGAAACGTTCGATTATCATTTCACCGCCACATCAAATGTCGCTGCTGTAACTACAAAGACGATCCAAGCTCGTTACCTGACGTCGGTGACGAGATTGAGTACGGACAAAACGAAGCCGATGACCGAGAGCACCAGCTTGAACTTTTCGTACTCGTCCTTGTACTTGAATCTAGGTTGAACATTTGGATTAGAGTAGCGCCTCGCTTAAGGTGTTACTGGATGGACCGTCGGGCAAAAAGTTAGTCCAAAATGTGCGAATCGTGGATTTACAAGTCTAGACCATACGTTGCATGTTTAGCCTTACAAATAACTAATTTGATAATAAATTAACACTTAGAAATGTTAATTGTCTACTTTTAATAACTGAAATCAAATTCGACGATATAAGCGTGTGCTTGACTGAAGTTTTGTCAGAGACTGTACATTTGTTTCAACTGTCCAACAAAAAAATTTCTCATTTTTTAAATTTAATTAATACGTTCAAATCATCTTATTAATATCAATAATTATCCAAAAACTCAATATATATTGAGTTTTCTAATAATTGCTATTGATTCATCGTTAAAAAAATGCGATACTCCTCATTACTTTAATTAAATTCTCGACAATTACTCAGTCGATTTATTTGAAACTTAGTCGATAATCAATCGCTTGTTCCTAAATCTTGATGATATAATATTTTCAAAATTTACGGCGATTTAGTTCCATTCGTTTTGCAACCATTAACGTCTGCAGAAGATGTTTTCCCATAAGCGACCGCGTTAAATTCACATATGTATAACTGCTAAATTATTCAGTGAAAAATTCAAAAATCATTATTGTATTCTATCAAGAACTATCATTCTTCAAATTTTCCCGAATTTTGGCGATTTTTTAATATCCATCCAGCAATACCTTAAGGTATTCTTTTCACGAACCCGAATATTTGACAATTAACTGATTTTCGTCGAGAATTAAGTAAAAATACATCCCAGTATACGCTGGGTATAAAGGAAAACACGCCAAACTACATTTGGTCTGCCTGAGGGGGAAAGCTAGATACATCATGAATGGAAATCTAACGAAACCGGGGAAGGAAATGAAATTAGCCATTGAAGAAACGGAGCATGAGCAAATATGGAAAAAAAATAACAAACGGTGATACCGGAGGAGTGGAGCTGGCAATAGAGTGGGCTAACAAAGTTAAAGTTGACCAGGAGATACAGGAAGCCCCGAGCAAGATAGAAAAGTCAATGTACTGCAGCGGGTACAAAGACAAGAAGGAGAACTTAGGAATAGATTATTGGGAGGACAAGAAAATAAAAGGAAAAACAACGGAGTTGTGGGCAAGAATGAAATGTGAGAACATTCGAATTGACGGAAACAAGCGTTATACAGATACAAACTGTCGGGGATGCCGGCCGCAAGTGGAAACCCTGACTTATTTATGTGAGTGTGAAAAAAAATTAAGGAAGCAAAAAAGAAGTCGTAGATGATCTGACGTTGTGGGTGAATAGCAGTTCAGGGGAGAGCTTAAAAGTGGAAATAGGGAGCGCATGAAATGGAGAGCTGGTTCGAGAACTGTGCCTGAATGCCTGAGAGAGTGATGCGCCTAAGAATGGGAAATGATGTGGGGGAGTGATGTGCCTAAGAATGGCTGAGACAGTAAAATAAAAAATGTAAACAAAATAACGAAATTATACTGTGTTGTATTCTAAGCAATGTTCGTAAAAATCCGATATTTATTATAAATAACGAAAATATCCGATATTTTGATATGTATCTGATTTTTTATATTTTCGATACTTTTAAAAATAACCCCTATTTTTTCTTGCTGTTTTTTAGAACTGCTTTTTTAGCGTGTGTTGCGAATTTTGAAAATATGGTTGTTGTATACAATGTAAGAATTTTATAATCGTTACGCGCACGCACACATCAGAACCAAGCCAACCAAGTCTCAATTTAACATCATACTATGATCATAATTCATAGCGCAACCAACATCTTTACTTGTCTAAACCCGTTGTTATTCCACAAATGAGAACATTGAGAACAATGGAAGAAACGCAGCTGATCGAAAGACAATGGTGTTCTTTGAAATTTCGGCACTTACAAAAAATATTGGGAGCCTTTTTAAGCCTACTTAAAAAGGTAGATAACAAATACCAAGGACAAATACATAAATAAGTCGTCTTACTTTGGTATTTTAAGCCGAGTCAGCGCAGCGCCATGTATAGTTGCATGAAGATAAAGTTATTTTGTTAAAAAAATTGCGCATTTTTGTTGTATTTTAGGATAAATATCAATGATATATGTCCAATATAAATATCACTGGATATATATCGCGATATATATCATGCGAACCCTGATTCTAAGCTTATACGGGAAAAATATGTCAATGGGGGGGAGGGGGGGGAGGGGAGTCTGTGTAAAAACCCGAAACGGTATACCTGGAAAATAAAACTATTACTATATCCCAGTATACTGGTAAAATTTCAAGCCAGATTGCCGAGCTTTTACCAAAAAATTACGAATTTAAAAATCGTCTAATTTATGCAACACTTTATGGAGATGACATGGCTGGCCACATTTCTATCTGATAATTTATATACTAAATAACTCTAGATGTCTGATATAAACTGTACTAAGCATGTAAAGAATTCTGAACATTCCGTAAGGACAATAAAAACAGAGAGTGACCGAATGTTTAAAGGAAATCTTAATGATAAAACTTAAGAAAATATTAATAGCAGAAGAATTTTTGTAACCACGACTTCTCAGTGAACATGTAAAAATGTTCATCAAAATTTATCCGAATTTTTTCATTTTAGTTCATCGTTGGGTATAATAATTCTTTATATCTTATTTTTATTAAGGTATTCCTTTCGCGGATGGCCGGATTTTGCGGGGGCATAAGCAGGGCCCTCTTAAATCATTAGTGGATGATAGGTGGCGCTTATTAAAAATAAGTTACAATCGATTATTATACCCAAAGATGAACTGGAATTAAAAATTTCGCATAAATTTTGTAGATTTAGATATTTTTACATTTTCATTGAAAAGTCGCAGTTACGAAAATTCTTCCGATAGTCACATTTTTCTAAGTTTTATCATTAATATTTTTTTAAAACAATCCGTAACCCCCTGTTTTTATTGTCGTTGCAGAATCTTCAGAATTTTTTACATCTTTAGAAAAGAAGTATGTGGCTTACGGATAAAGGCCGTGTTGAGAATGTCTCAGGTATTTTTAATTGACCAGCTGATCAATTAAAAACATCCGATTGGCTGGTGCAGTGATTTGGAAGAATGACTGCAACTATATCTACAATACCCGAGACAAGAGAACTTCCGAATCTGAGCTCTCAGCCCTGATGACGTACATTGTAACGTTTGCGAAACGTCTTCATAACACTGATCCTCAGCACGGCCTCCATCCGGAAGCCACGTACTTTTGTAATAACATGAAGGGCCGTGAAAGCCTTAAAACTAAAATCCTTAGAACGGTTTATATCCAACATCTAGAGTTATATAGTATATAAATTATTAGAAATGTGATCAGCGTGTAATCTCCATAGAGTGCACGCATAAATTAGACGATTTTTAGTCATAATTTTTCATTGAAAGTTTCGGTAACAAGCTTGAAATATTACCAGTATATTGAGATGTATTTCTACTTAATTGTAGACGAAAATCAGTTAATTGTTAAATATTCGAGTTAGTGAAAGGAATACCTTAGCTCTCTGCAAAAAGAAAATCTCAATGTTGTTGCAATTTCTTCCTCTCAACTTACTTATCGCTCTTGTTCAATATGGAGACGTTGACGCTGCCCAATATGATGGAAAGATAAACGCCGTTGGGCTTGGGTAACAATTGTTCCATCTCGTGCAACTGTTGTTCCCGCCTCGCTATTTCCTCCGCCAACGATGTCTTCAGGTCCACAGGCTGGAGTCTGAAAAAAACCAAAAATATATCTTGCCCCTTTAACATGGTACGAGTATTGACTCACCGTTCCAGACTCTTGCGTATCTTGGCTATGCGATATCTCTGATGAGCGATTCCCTTAGTACATTTTCCCTTCGACTCCTCGATCTCCTCCAATTTGGCGACGTAATCTCTGTTATTTGCCTGTCCAACGTAAGCCCCCGTGAGTAAAAAAAAATGTCAATATCTTCTCCCGAAAAAGAGACCTGGTGATCGTCATCTCACTCACCTCGAGTTCCTTGTAATCTTTGGCCAAATCTTGCCACTCTTGCAAGCACGTTCCGGCATCGTCATTCTGCTCTTCCATGCTCATCGCGTTATGATTCGGGGGCGCGCGCGCGCGCGCCTCGTTATAATACCCGGCGGACACGGCGTTACTCGTTGGCTACTCAAAATTTGAGTCTCGCGGGGAGAATGAGATTGTCGGTGTGGACGACCCGTTGCGGTCGAACGAAACGACTAACGCCGAGCATCTAACAACGCTAATAAGTGATAACACCTGAAAATTTGATGCTGTCTGTCTCTCTCTCTCTCTCTCTCGGTCTCATCTACCCTCACTCTCGTATCCCGATGCAATCGCCGCGCGCCACCCAACGCGTCTATGTGTATGTGCGGCTCGCCAAACGCCATGCACGTACGCGCGAGGCACTGACGAATAGCTGCGTGTTTACAAAGTGGGAGCAGCGAACGGTGGTCAAGGGTCGTAAATTTGTTGTCTTTTTTTTTTTTCGACCGGTATATAGCGAGAGTGACGATTTCGCGTCGTCGTCGTCGTGACGACGAGAAGCACAAGCAAAGGGCAGCAACAACGAATAGTGGCGAAAGGGAAGGCGAAGAATCTCTTGTCACCTGTTTCAACGCGTCGAAGATTTTATACTCGTTATTCGCGGTGACTCGTCATATATTTATCATTCGTTCATCAAAAACACAAATATTATGAAAATGGAAGAACCTTTGGCGCGTAGAGTTGGTCACTTGGGTAAATGAATCGAGTCAGCTGTACGTATTAGATTGGCGGAATCTCATATCTGTGTAAATTTGCCACAACCGCGTTTTGCATATCGCGCGCGTCAGGCAGAGCGGCCACTGATGGATATGAATGGAACTAATGGTGAAGTTGGATATATATATATATATATATATATAGCGAGGAACGTTGCCTCGCTGCTTTTTGCAAAGTATTCAAAATGTAAATGTTTTTATCGTTTTATTTGAGATGGGGTTTTGTTGACATTGACGAAGGCTAGATTCGGCGGTACAACAATTTTATTCTTGAGTCATATTAACGGAAAAATGGTTCCTTATTTAGAGGATGGCATTAATTTTAATTGTCACGACATCGCGATCTCGTTGTGTCGTGATACTTTACGTTCGGATGTTGCGCTTTTTGCGGCGGTGGGCTACGACTGTGAGAGAGATAGCTGAAAATTTCATTGAGACAATTCTCAGAGATAAATAATATTGAGAGTAAAAGAAAATCGTCAAGCTCTGTATCAGTGAATTTTACAGAGACATGCTTTGTTTTTCCTGCAAAAAACTTGTCCATTCGTGAGAAAACTCTGATCGAAAATTTGTGAGGTTATGTTGACCTTGGACACGCCTTCGTACCAGTACGATTTAAGGATAATTATACGGTTGTTTTTTTTTTCGGTATTAATTTCACGTGAGTTTACTTACACATTAGTATTGTAAGCGGATATTAGATAATCAAGGCCCAATACAAGACAAAAAGAACTTGTTTGCCAGCTCCGAAAAAGGTATGCTCCGTAAATTACATACCGGATAGGTTGATCCGTGATCGTACCGGTACGCGATTTAAGAATAATTGTACGCTTATTACAAGTGAACGCGTATTTTGGGTTCGCGGACTTTGTGCCCGAGGCAACGAGCAGCCCACAAATTAAGGATGTGGCGAGTCCGCACCATCCAGAATATTCCGTATTTTTTTGTTTGTCATAAGTGTACGATTTAGGATGAGCCTCACACGATTAAGGTCCCACACCACGGTAAAAAAAATATGTCTTTTTTTTTTTTTTTCATTTTCTGAAAGATACATTTGTTAAAAATGCTCCCACCAATTTTTTAAAAGAAATTTGTAAAATTGGCAGAGACAGCATTTTATGTGAAACCGTTCGAAGTGCACGACCGTGCCGAGCGGCGGATGTGCGGCAATAAAACCGATATACGTGGACCTCTGTAAAGACGAGCTTCTTCAACGATGTTTAGGCGCTTTTCACCAGAATAACAACGAGTGTTTGAACTCTGTTATATGGAAATTTGCGCCAAAGACATTGTGGAGCCGCAGACTCACAGTTGAAACTGCCGCTAACATTGCTTCAATACTTTTTAACAATAGTCATATTGGTCTCATAAATGTATTGGAATTATTAAACATAAAAATTGGTGAAACACTCTACCAATGTTGTCAAAACATCAATGAGAAGCAAATATGCGAATCCGAGTACGAAGCCAAAAAAAGTGCACGCATGAGGGTCGTCTGCGTGCAAAACATGAAAAAAATGATGAGTCTCTGGATGCTGAGGAGCTGTTGTATGGTCCAGGAATAGCTGACTAACGGTGACCAACAAAAAAAAAAGAGACGAATAAAAAATTTAGTTTGTATGTTGAATTATCCTTCAGCAAAACTTTGAACGCGTTTTTCTCGAAACTATGTTTTTCAACCTGGTTGACAACATATTAAAAAAACTATTCATCCGACTTGCATGCGCCAAGTCTTAAACTGTTCGAAAATCCAGTCTCTATGGCACCTTCTATTATTTTTTTTTTATGAATGATGAAAATTTTCCATGAAAATCGCAAATAAAATTCGCTGGTCCGCCATTTTTTTTTTTTAGATATCGAAATTCCCCTACGTGATGCTGAAAACCTATATGTCTAGTTTCTAAATATATTTTTATTTTATTTTTCAGATGAACCGTATGGCTTAATCGCTATCAACCGCCGAGCAGCAATTTCGTCGGAGTGTCCTCTTGGAAGCGGCGTACACCGCAAACTATACTTTAGATTCGAGTACAAAAATTTGTATACAGTCTTCTATATGTATATATTGACTGAGTATTAATAAAAAAAAATCCATTCATCCCTTGCTTGAAAATAATTACGAAAAATACACCCTCGTACCGCGCACGAATCGTGGTGTGGGGCCTTAAGGAACATTTCTGAATCGTAGTTTTGTCAATATTTTTTTACAAATGTGCTTTCATTTGGCGAGTTTCAACAATTTTGATCGTATCGAGTACGAGTTGTACTAGAAAAATAAAAACATTAAGGGGTTACGTGGGTTTGAAAATTTCACAAAATCCATTTTTCTTAAATTTGATTATCTAATAGTGCAATATGTCTAGAATATTCTCCCAAAGTTTTAAGTCAATCGGAGTAAAAGTCTAGGAGAGCTTTGGGAATTCCCCCCGTTGGGAAAGACCAGCCGGGAGCGAAGCAGGTATATCGCATTTTTCTCAAAACACTATTTTTGAAATCGGTGAACACGATTTCTCAAAAACTACTGCACCGATCTTATTAAAATGTTGCACACTTCGTCGAAATAGTATTGACTAGCGACTGAAAGGTTTTTTTTTTTCGATTATAACTAATTTTACAAGGCTATACGTAGTGTAAATTGTACCAAAAATTGAACTATTTTGCATACAACTCTGCCAAAAAATCAAATTTCAATTTTTTTTTAAATCTTCGTTCAATCACGAGCTATACTTATCTACCAACAAAAAATTTGGTTTTTTAACTTCAGATGAAGCTATCACGAGTTATCCTGACCACCACGATACTTTTTTTTGAGAGGTCTCCGGAAACCAGGTCCTACTGGTTGAATTTCCCAAATTTTTGGATGAAATAAAAAAAAAATATTGTTGAAATGTTGCTCTTTTATGTGCTTAACATTTTGAATAAAATAACTTGTATATTATATTTTAAAAAATTGAGAAAATATGCGTTTTTGGCTTCGAAACCCACGTAACTCCTTAAGGGATAAAACATAAGCCTAAAATTCCGGGAATTAACGGCGGATCGCGCGGCTGCGATTTATCCTTTTTCTTTTGCGTTTTTCTCGAAACTATATTATATGAAACGGTGTAAGTTGTATCGCAAAATCTATACGTCCGATTCACTTGAAATTCGGACGGAGCATAGTTTATATTTTCTATCGTATGACCGGATGATTTTTTAATATGTTTATTCATTTGATAAGGGTGATATTTTGAGAATCCGCCAAAACCGAAAAATCATTAATAAAAAGAGAAATTCAACTAGGTATAAGTAGTTGAATTTTTTTTTAATATTGATTTTTGGGTTTTGGCTGATTCTCAAAATATCACATTTCAAGTCGATCCGTTGAAAATTTGAAGGTATTACGGGCATTTATAGCTTCAGGCGACATTTTAAAAATTACTTTTTCACAATCGGTGACCACGATATTTCGAAAGTCACTACGTCAAGTTCTATTGAATTATTTCTTTATGCGTCCTTTGGTGAAACTGGAATAAAATTAATCGATTATTTAACTTCAATTATTTTTGAGTGATTTTTTTCTGGGTGTTCGTCGGGCTTTCTGAGAGGGAGGGGTGTGCCCATCCCCAGTCGCCTCTTGGCTTTGCCAATGCACTACACGTCCATTTATTATTGGTTTAGTCATTTCGCTACTTATCAATTACGCCAATATTATTTGTTGCAATTACTTAGAATATTTTTTTCTACTATCACAATATCTTTTGTTAGCTATAGCAATGAAAGAGTTTTTTGTGATAATATTGTTATTTTACAGTCCATCTGAATCCTATGAATTCGTTATTCGTCCATTCGCTGGTCGGCTTGGTCTATGTATTAATTGTGCGTAAAATCCCGACCTCATCATCCCAATACTCTCATGAGAAAGTAACATTAAACCCCGACCTGTTTTTTTTGCCCGAAACTTAACAAACCCGTCAACGTTGATAGAGTTTTTGTCTACGAAGATTTTGCAAACACAAACTGCCCTTAGCAACCACTAGTTAGCAAAATTTACCTTGTATACACAGCGAGTGATGTCTGTCCCATAAGCAAGAATCGAAAGGTAAATTGGAGTAGGATAAATGAATGGCTAGACGTATATAATTTTATTTGTATAATGATGGTTTGGTCTATTTACATACGCGAGAGCAACGATGAGTTAAATCGTGTTATATAGCGACGAAAAGAAGTTTTTTCGAATATTCCAGTCGCTTGAAACGACAGCAGGCGCGTCGCGAGAGATCTACTAAGAGGTGTAGTTGCGCCCCGGTGAGTCTACTACTCGTAAATGTCCTCCTTGTCGGCGACGTAGCGAACGATCTCGCGAGGCCTCATGAGCCTGTCAGCATCGATGTCGGGTATCTCGAAGCCGAACTCGTCCTCCATAGCCATTATAACTTCCACGTGATCGAGGGAATCCAGGCCGAGATCGTTGAGAAAGTGCGAATCAAGAGTGAGCTGAGAAAAAAAAACACACACATACACACATAAGTCAGACGACGGTTTTTCCCAGTTGGAGAGGAAGGTGACTCACACGAGAGCCGCGAATCGAGGAGCCTACCTTGGTCTGATCGATCTTGTCGTAAAGTTTGAGAACCAAGAGTACTCGCTCGCCTATGGACTGTAGACTCATCGGCGGTTTTGAGCAAAACTCGCGTCGCGTCTCCTCGACTCGCGGCCTCGTGGAATTTTCCTGCGGACACGCAAACCAAATCGTCGTTAGACACGCTCGTGTCTCAAGTAACAACCTTATCGGCGGAAACTTTGTCGTAGGCGGCGACCACTCGCAAAACTCTCTTCTCCAGTTCCTCGAGGTTGGCCGGTTTTTCGCTGTGCGTCGAGACACCACGTCGCAGCTCGGAACGTTCGCCGACGACGATCGCGCTACGCGCCTCGTTCTTCCAGTCGTGCAATGTACACACGAATGACATTTTCAATATACGCAACTTTAGCAAAGATGATCCAGCTGAATTTCAACTACGCTAAATACCGTGGCATTCTCTCCGAGTTCGAGGCAATTTTTGATTAATATTTTATTACGTAATTTTCTTTATCGAGCGGATCGTTGCCGGGTGTGCGGCGCGCGATACACGCGGCGCATTGGGAAGAATTTAAAGGCTGGATCGTTCGGTGTTTAGGGTGTAGTTGGGATTCGTTTGTATCGCGGATCGTCAGATAGGAGCACGAATTCGTGCGTCGCCGACGGTTTTACCTTGTCGTTTCTGAGACTCCACGAGTCGCGCGTCATCGAATGAACGAGTCTGTTGGAGCACGGGGCCATAACGGCCACGGGCCTTCGTGACACCAGACGACTCGACGTTGAATTCCTAAAAAAGCCGGCGTTTCGACTCAAAAATCTTGCACCCTTGAGAGACGCCATTTTTTCTCGTCGCCCGTGACCAGAAAAAGAAAACACCGGATAAACGAAGGCTACGGTACGATCGCAATGTCGGTATGAAGAGCGCGCACGCGCTACTGAGAATCCGACGTATACGAGGGCACACGCGTTTCGCCCCTTGAATGCGAAACCTCCTTGCACGCTGCACTACCAGCGGCGAAATTCTGCACTCGTGAGAGTAACGAATACAAGGCGAGTCTTGCGAGCACGGCGATTAGATAGCAGGAGTCTCAACTCCAATCGAGAGACACTGAAAAAAGTGTAACCGAAAGTGTGATACGAGTGGCGCGTCGATCGACCAATCCATAGGCCGCCAATACTGCCGCTTATAAGTATCGTATTTAAAGTAGTAGTCTCGTCAAGGTGTTTTTCTATAGATTTTTTTTTTATTTTAAGGTCTCATTCAGGACGCTATTAAATCATTACCTGCAAAATTTCAAAAGGATTCACCGTTCCGTTTTCGAGATATTGGCAATCAAAGATTTCATGATTTTACACGTGTTCTTATGGAGAGAAAGGGAAAATTCACGCAATAACTTCGAAACTTTTCTACAGAATGTTTTTTTTTATTTTCAATTACAGCGGAACATATGACGAAGTGGATAAAAAAAATCATGAATTTTGACCATCTAGTTTTAGAGATATAGCGATTTAAATTAAGCAATGTCTAGTGACGGTAGCACCACGAAGCGACTGGAGCAGACTAGAACTAAATTACAGTAGAGTTGTGCATATCCATATACGCAAGTATTTACGCATTAGTAGCCCGAATGGATTGTCTGATACAAAAGTGAGGGTTAGGTAAACATTAGATTAGGTGTATTCATCATTACTTTATAAATTTTTACATCCCAATAAGATATACAACCTACATTATAAGGATATTTCGCAATATTTCGACGCTTTTATTGATTGATCGGAGAATAAACTTTTCAACGTGACTGTAGGAAGACTACTACCTTAAGCGAACGTACCCCCACCACTGGAATTTCCAGGCCTGTATGTAAGACTGTGGCTGAAACGCCTCTTTGGACCCCTGAATCTCTTCAATTGCGAGCACCGATACCGTAGTACGAGCGTTCTCCGTTGCTTTGGTGTCGTCGCGGCACTCGCCTGGCACGTTGGAACAAAAGCGTCTCGACAGTCGGTGGCGGGGGGGAGGGGGGGCGGCGCCGACCGTCGGTAATCGCTCGGCGGATGCTTATTTTGAAAACAATCGGCCTCGGTAAGACGGTAGCGGAAAAAGTACGCGTCAAGACATAGAATTAACGACAGCCGTCCGGAGAAATAATAACAGGCCGCGTGCGCGACAAGAGCTACGATTGGTGCTTGCTAGAGATTCAGTCGCATGCGATCCCGAACGGCGAGCACTCGAGTCACGTGCGCCGCTCCCGAGATACGCGCGACGTGTCGCTGAACGTTACGCCGACACTTGTAACGTTGCGCCATCCTCGCGATTCTACGGGTTCGAGTCAGAGGTGAGATAAGAAGAGTTGTATTCATTTTTAAATTTTCAATAAATCAACGCTTGCCATATTGCGAAAGCAATTGATACCTAAGTTCTCGTCGCGCAAATTCTCCTAATTCATCGCGACTCAGCTCGCGCGCGCTCACGCATGTCGCTAGTCATCGGGTTGCGATAAATACATTATTCATTTCCACCGGATCAAGGTCTTGAACCCTATGATCGTCCAGTTAGCTCAGCAGAGCGCGTCCGACGCTTTCGCGGAACGCGTCACGGCGGACCACCCATCGTCGTATGCACTGCTGCTCCGCTGCACTTCTGTCATTATAAATTCGTAAGCGCGTGCACGCCCCGCCGTCCTGCACACCGCGATCCGCCACTGCAAGTGACCGATCGTGCGAGTTACATGTACCCATGCGCAGCCGCCAATGGGCGACGAAAAACTTTACCGCGGGTCCAATTTCTTTTGACTCGTTTTTTTTTCTTCGTTTTTTTTTTGCCGTATTATTCCATTTGCTTTCGGGCTGAGTACAGACGCAAGCGTGAGTTTCGTGCTCGCGCGCGCGCACGCGTAAGTACGGTCCTGATACGTGGGACGCGTGGGAGAGCAGGCTATTTGCATTTCGCGATGATGCTTATATATATATATATATATATATATATATATATATAAGCGCACCCGGAAGTACTTTGCGCGCTAGCTTCTCACTCATGGCTGCGTAATGAATTTTTCTCATTCAAGAACGATATTCACGCATATGAATCGTAAATAGCGACACACAGCTTGGAGAAATTATATCTATGACTTATCGCGAGTCCCGCGTGTCGCAACGATAAGATCGGTAAGAGATAACGTAAAACGATTTTTAGGGAGTCCCCTCACGTCGACAATACGTAATACATAAAAATCGTAATATAAAAGAAACGAAACGAATAAATAATTCGGCGAGGCGTTTGGCGTATAATTTTTTTCGCTTATACGTTTTACCAATCACGATCGCGCGTCATTGGAAAACGTGCGCGTTTCGAGGAGTGACGATGACGCCGATAAATAGAGCGATCGTTAAGTAAATCAGGGGAGACCGTGAAGCGAGCGCATTTTACATGACTCGCCACTTTTCCAGCGGTCGCGGTATCGCGACGGGCCACTCGGCGACGTTTTTTTCCTTCAAGCTAGCGTGCGTGAGCGCGCGCGCGAGCTCTCGAACATAAGAGGAATAACAAGAGGTGCGCGACGAGACTTCCGAGGAGCATAGGAGGGGAGGGAGGGGGGTGGCCGTGACGAGGACGAAGCCAGTTGAACAAAGCTCGTCGCGCATCCTGCCACTCCGAGCGGACGAACCCCAATAACAGTCGGTGCGCGGCCCCTCGGTTCCAACGTCGTGTCACGAACGCGCTCTGCTACGCGCGCGCGCATATACTCAACGAGTACATATATATATATATATATATATATATATATATACTGGAAAAATCGCGCGTACTTCCTAGCGACACTTTTCTAGGAATATAACTGTTTTCGCTTGTTTACCGATACAGTGACATGGATATACCGGTGAGTGCGATAATATTTCGATACATTTTCCGTAGCGCGCAGGCGCGATAAATGTAATGGGGAAAAAAAAAAAGAATTGTTATGGGATATCTCGTTGGGATTGCGACACGTCGCGCGTCGTCCACAGTGCACAGCGGCGATGCTGCAGAGCGAGATATCGAACGATCGACAAATTGCAAGTCATCAACTGTTGCTTGTGTCAACGGAAACGTGCCGTGTGCGGACGAATGAAAAAAGAGCGCGTGTCGATCAAGTCTCGCTCGTGTGCCTCCCGACACATACCTATGCGAATCCGATCTCTCGTAGAGATATGCGCGCGTGTATCTAATATGCACTTGTAACCCGTAATTTATGATTTCTCGCGCACGAAAAAAAAAAAACATATTGCGCCATCTTCATAATATCGATACGTACGGCTCAGTATTTCGTAGCGAATTCCGTCGTGATTCTGGTCATCGAGTGCACTCGAAAATGTTTTGCCCTTGTATCATTGCGTCACAGACGACCTCGCGATGATTACGACATTATTACGATGATCGGCGAATGAATTTCGGAGCGCGTTTGCATTTAATGTCTGACCTCTCGGGGGATGGTGTATGCGCAACGATGTTTTGCGGGCAATTCGATTATTCGTGTCGAAGCATGTACGATTTATATTCATGATATATATTTATGTATATGGGTACGTTAATGTTGTTTCGTATGTATGGAAAAAAAAATGACGAAGGGACGAATATGTTTGCGGGTATTCACAGACGGCGGACGCGTCTCAGGCCGTTAGAATGGCGAGTTCGTCGCCACCGATCGTCGAGGTGGACGCGAAGGAGCTCGAGGAGCCTCTATTCAGTACTCTGGACATAGTACTTTTGAGCGCCCTCTTGTTCGCCGCTGTATGGTGGCTCATGCGACGTAACAAGAATGACGATTTCACGCCGTCCACGAAATCTTACTCTATACAGTGAGTATTGGAATGCGGGCATTTTTTTTTTGCTTTTTTTTCCCCCCTTTATTTTCGGACTTTATTTTTATTTTACGTTATCTTATTTTTATTTTACTTAATTTTATTTTACTTAATTTTATTTTTATTTTATTTAATTTTATTTTTATTTTACTTCATTTTATTTTTATTTTAGTTTCTTTTATTTTTATTTCATTGCGTCGTCCACGAAATCTTACTCAATACAGTGAGAATAAAAATGCAGGCGCTCTTTTTTTTCTTTCTTTTTTTTTTCCTTTATTTTCGGACTTTATTTCATTTTTGTGTTGCTATTATCTTCACGATGCTGCAATGTATTTTTCTTCACTTTGCCACGGTACACTTGAGATACTTCGGTTCCAGAGTACGAAATAAACGCTTCTCTCTCTCCCCCTCTCTCCCGCTTTCTCACTTTCTCCCCCCCCCCCCCCTCTCTTCCGACCTTTAAGGCTGGCCTTAAGGTTTATTTATTCTTCAGTACGTAAACGTAGCCTACTATGCAACATCTCTTTTTCTATAACTATTACTACCACTTCTGCATACTGAATATTCACACTTTGTATTTTTCTCTGCACGTAGTTCCAGAGCACGAAATAAATCTCTCTCTCTCTCTCTCTCTCTCTCTCTCTCTCTCTCTCTCTCTCTCTCTCTCTCTCTCTCTCTCGCTACTATTATTAATAGAATTATTGTTAATATGTGAATTCATTTATTAGTGGAATTATATTTCTTTAAATAAATAATTTTAGTAAAACCTATTCTGAAGTACAAATTCTAAAAATTGTTGAAATAATAATAAAATTTATTTTTAATAATATGTTATGAATTTTATAGTTATTTTTTGAACACGCGGTATTTATGGGAAACAATTGTTCGAACGGACAATTATATTTAAACAATTAATATTGAAATACTAACAAAAATAAATAGAAGAAATATGTAATATTATAATTATGTGATATTTTTTATATGAAATAAATTTGAATGAACAAGGTTAGAACTTGTTTAAAAAATAGGTTTATATATAATTGTTTAATAATTCGAGAAATTAATTTTCGGAAGAAATTTATACATGATAAGTTTTTAGAAGTTTAACTTATTAAAACTTTTACAGGTTTATCATTCAAAAATATTGTTTACTTGAACGATGTTTGGTACATTGGAGAGGAACGGGTATACATAAACCCGAGGCCCAAAAAACTGGTTGATTTTCAATTTTTTTTCGTATGAGAGTAACGGGTTGCGACACGGTCGGAATTTTGCATACGATTAATACAAAGTCTTGCCACGTATGCGTTCGCTGTTTTTAAAAAAAATTGATGAATAATGAAGTTATTGTTGTTTAAAGTAGGTGGTTTTGACAACTAGGCTCATCTGAAACAAAAAAAAGTTTAAAAAATGTACTTTTAGTATAACAATAAAACTTGTCGTATGACCGAATACTTTTCTGAAGTTTTGAAAATTGCGAAAATGGCAAGGTGTAGAAAAAAAAGTTAATTTCCGAAAAAAAAAACAACTTTAATCATTTGTTAAAAGATGGATAACCAAAAAATTATCCGGTCATAGATAGGAAATGTTATAAACTATGGTCAGTCCGAATTTGTAGTGAATCGTATAAATAAATTTTGAGGTACGATTTACACTGTTCCATAAAAAAGTGTGCCGAAAAACGCAAAAGAAATAAAGAGTAAAATTAAAGTTAAGACCCGCGACGATAAAACTATGCAATAAAAATCGTATTTATCAAATTTCAAGCTTACGCAGGTCCCTTTATTTGAATTAAACGATCCTGGTAGCCAAGGTGAATTTACACTTTTAAATATCAATTTCTCAAAAAAGAAGGGATATTTTTTTACAATTAAAAATATGAATTTTTAAATCACTGGTGTCGGGATTCACTAAATAAAATTATTCCAAGACCTTACTAAATGATTGCCCTAAAAAAAGCAAATTTATCATTTCGAATATCAATTTAAAAAAAAAAAAACGTTTTTCTCCGAGTAAAATTACGATCCGAAAACTGATCCGCAAATCTGCGTGACTCTGCTCAAAACAGGCCAACCTCGTACACCGCGGTAACTCCCTCGGAAAATTCCTTCGTGAAAAAGTTAAAAAGTTCGGGTCGCAGTCTGGTGGTGTTCTACGGTAGTCAGACCGGAACCGGAGAGGAATTCGCGGGGCGTCTGGCCAAAGAGGGCATGAGGTATCGGATGAAGGGTATGGTCGCTGATCCCGAAGAGTGCGATATGGTATACTTTTGTATTGAGTATCATTTACTTTACTTTTTTTTCTCTCTCGTATTTCGTCTACGGGTACAAAGGACGTGTCGAAAAAAATGTAAATTCTTTTATTGACGACTTTATACCGTATCGTGTGATTTGCTTTTCATTGCAGGAGGAACTCGTCCATTTGAAGGACATCACAAAGAGTATGGCGGTGTTTTGTTTAGCGACCTATGGAGAGGGCGATCCGACCGACAATGCGATGGAATTCGTCGATTGGCTCAAGAACGGAGAGGCCAATCTCACAGGATTAAATTACGCGGTAAGTGTTGCGTCAAGTGCGGAAATGGTTTCCGCGTTTGCCAAGCGCGCGCGCGAGTGTGTGGGGGGGGGGGGGGGCAACTCGAGTCCGACGGGAATGATACACGTGTGCGCGCGCGCATGTGCCGCCCCGCTCTCTGTCTCTCCCAGATTACGTCCCAGCCGCGAGCAACGAGTTATCTATGTGCGCGTGCGCGTTTACACGCGGAACCTCACGATTGTGCATTGCCCCGTGCTCGTCGCTCAATGCATCGATATCCTCTCGTACATTCTACCGATAACCTTTACGCGAAATCGCCTTCTCGCCTGTACAACGTTCGAGTTACTAGCGATACGCGCGTCATTGCCAGCTACGTGTAATCGTATCAGCGAGGAAAATTAGGTTTCGCCGTGTGCGAGTCGGCGAACCACGTGCGCGAGTTACACGATATTCCGACCCTGTCGGTATATCTTTCCACTCTGCTCTCCTCCTTATCTGCGATCATTACGCAATAATAGCGGTAACTGTTGTCACTGGTTCGGCCGGTGCTGCCCTCGTTCTCCGTTCTCCGTGCACGCAATGAGGCTTGTTTTTTTCTCGCTTAAGTGCGAGAGAGAGAGAGAGAGATAGCTGAAATTTTCGAACAGAGATTTTTCAGAAATGAGTAATATTTAGGACAAAAGAAAATCGTCAAGCTCTTCGACCATGAATTCTGGAGAGCCTGATGCTTTTGTTTTTTTCTGAAAAATTAACCATCTATGAGGAAACTGTGCTCGAACATTTGCTAGGTTATGTTGACCGTGTACATGTCAACATAACCTTAAGGCTCAGTAGCTGTACCATGCGACATATGAGTGCGAGAGAGATAGCTGAAATATTCGAACGGTGAATTCTCGGAGATGAATAATATTTAGAGCAAAGGAAAACCGTCAATCTCTGTGTCAGTGAATTCTACAGAGTCTGATGTTTCGTTTTTCCTAAAAAAAAAAACAACCATCAATAAAGAAAATGTTAAAACATTTGTGAGGTTATGTTGAGCTTGTATATGTCCTCGAGGTAACACGACCATGTACTCCTATTGTAGTCACTGCTGATGTTGTACGATACTGATAACGCACACAGGCGTGTGTGTTTCAAAACTCAAGGTTACTGGCTATCCGACCGATTCCATAATAGAACACTAGCAGATGTAGTGAAATTCCTTATGGAAGAGACCACACTGTAGTCCTTTTATTCAGTTTTATTTGTATTTTGTGATTAGATTGATATAGGAACAAAAAATCTAATGATTTCCAGAGATTAAATGGTATTAAAAAATAGCAATTATCGAACGTCTCAATGAGAATTCTATAGTAAACGGCAAGGATTAGTCTTCGAAGAGAGAACTTACTTTGAGCTAAGATAGTAACGTTACGAAACCAAGGCTACGGATTGATTTGTCATACTGGGTTGTGTGAGAATATATGCCTTTGAAATGAAGTGAGATCCGACAAATGCATGCGGGAATAAATCTTTTGCAAATTTACAGTCGATTGTTCAAAGTCATTTTATCCAGTGAAGCTAGTAAATCGATACGAGTTGAAACTGTGCTCTGTCACGATTAGGGTATGTAATATCGGTGGGTTTTCAATTTCGGAATTCAAATGCGATATTAGGCCCCAGTATCGGACTTAGGAAATTTTAATCAAAAGTTTAATGTCATAGAAACAAGGCATTTTAAATCAAATTTTTAATCGATTAAAATAATTAACAAAACAAATTTCAACTCGCCATGCTACAACAATTACAAAATCACAGTCATTATTAATCTAAAATATTCTTTATAAAGTTTTCAAATTACATATTTTGATTATTAAAATAATTGAAAAATAAAAGCAACACCTTTAAGGCCTTAGGCCACTCTAGAGGCCAAAAAAGGGCATATTTTGTGATGTTTTCCAGCGAAATCATAAAATAAATCGGAATTACAAAATAGGGGTTTTATTATACACGTAATTGACTATACAAAATTATTTTTCAAAGCGATACATGTCAAAATGGCGACTGTGCAGCATTTTTCCAATGGCGCCTTTATTTCTGGGCAAACAGCTCCTATAATTTTTAAGTTATGATTAGACACTAAAGTTTTTTCGATTCTATATAAGAATAGCTATAGAAGTACGTAGGATTTTTTTGATATATTGTGTTTTATCAAAATGGCGCATTTCTAAAACCAAAAGTATAAAATGCCATGAGAAAATCGTCAGAAAATTGTTTGTAAAAAAGGAACTTTGCAATATGATAAAAAAATCCAACGTAGTGCCTCAGAAAATGTAATTCTAAATATACAGTTAAAATTTCAAGTGAATCAGTTGAAATTTGTTTGAGTTATGAGTCCGGCCGATTTCGAAAATGGAGTTTTGAGATAAACGCGTTTAAAGTTAGAAAGTCACGACATGAATCAAGAGGGGTTGCGCTAGAATTCGAAAATCGAGTACTTACAGATTTTTCACACCCATAATCTTTTGGAATATAATTTTATAGGTACCAAGGTACATTTTTAACAAATAAAAAAAAATCGATTTTTGGAAAATCCTAGAGTGGCCTAAGGCCTGAAAGCATCAGTCTACATCTATTGCACATATTTTCAAGAATTTTGTTTTCTTAATAAAATTTATCTCTATATTTGGATCTTTTCATACATAAAAACAAAAGTTTCAAAGTATAAGGAAAAATTTAATTTTTATTTCATTTGCTTGGTGATCTGGCTGCCGGAAGTTACCCCTTTCACCTTGTCGACACGAAATCTTTGGAGCATTTGAAAACAAAAGGTCGAGTTTTTTATTATAAAGTAGAGTTGTAGTTGTGGTCCCTACTAAAAACTTTCACCCCTGATAAAAAGAAAACAAAATGTCGCACTTTTGAATTTTTCGACTATTTTTTTACAACGTAAATTGTTTAAAAACAGAATTAAATATTCATGAATATTCATACCGTTAGTAGGGGTCGAAGAGATACATGCATAGAATAACCCCTGTGAATTTGAGCCTAATCGGTGCAATAGTATTTCCAAAATCATGTCGACAAGGTCGAAAAACGTTGTTTTGAGAAAAACGCGTTTAAAGTTTCTCTCCTAAAAATGTACATAAAACTTTTAAAAAAAAGTCTCTTACCGTCAGTCAGCGATGCATGATCCATACATTATTCCTTCAGCTTATTCAAAAGCTTCACTTTCTTGGGATTTTTGGTTTCGGATCTCTGTTCTGCGAGCTTTGGCCGCTCGACACGGCGGTTGCGTGCTGAGCGCGCAGAGACGCTTCTATTGTATCACTCTTTTTTAGCCCCTTATCGGTAACTCCGATCTAAGTAACGTTCACTACCGTATTTCTACAGGTATGTAGCATACGGAATTGATGTTTGAAAAAAATCGAAAATTTCTGAAAATAGACTGATATTGATCTCTCAAGAACTTGTAACATCAATTAGAAAATCAGTCGTTATTAATGAATAATTTCTTAATTAGTCAGTCAGTGTCTCAGTGTTCTCAATCCCAGATTTTTCCTTACTCTTATTCCTGAAAGCAAATTAAAACTATAGAAAAACTTTTAAAAACTGAAATCGAATAAAATTAAGCGTTGTTAACAAGAGAATAACATTTTAAAAAAACTACTTAGCAGGAAAATGCTGTTCTTGGTAGTGAGTGCGTAAAAATGAAAATGCATCTATCATTCTGTCTGAAAGAGCACAACGAATTTTACACCACAAGTAACCTGCTGACGAAAATATGCGCACACTTTCAAAGTATTGGTACGGAACGGGTTCGAGAGATGGCACTGGTACACTGCGCTACGCGTGAGCACTGAGTACACAACGTTTTTAACTTTTTTTTCTCACTAATTCCGATATTGGACTATTCAATATCGGAATTGAAATATTGGCAGAATCCTTTCGAGATTGCGATATTACGAGATGCCGATATTGATACCCAAGTCACGATATTTTCCGCATTGTGAAGCGCAGTATAAATGCCACGCACTTGTTAAATTGCGCCTCGGCGTAGTCCCATTTTTTCCACATTCGAATACTCGGACCTTTCCATAGCGAAGTTCTCCGATTAGCTACCGTGCCCTCGCTCTCCTAAGGCAATCTCTTCAGGATGAAAATTTCACTGAAGAGTGTAAAGACGCTGGCTATCGGATTGGCGGTGCCCCTGCTGCGACAATTCGACCGTACGAGCACGGTCGCATCGACGTTTCCGAACGGTATCGTCGCGGTACATATCGGCTAGGACACAAATTATTCTAGCGTCTCGAAGATACCTATCGAGAGGCAGTCTCGTTTGATACCTATTGTCACCTTGTCGCAGGTGTTCGGACTGGGTAACAAGACTTACGAGCATTACAATGAGGTAGCGATATACGTGGATCACAGGATGGAGCAGCTCGGAGCAACCCGAGTTTTCGAGCTCGGTCTCGGCGACGACGACGCCAAGTGAGTATCGTGACGTACGTCCTCTCCTCTCCCTCACTCTTGTAACGAATCACCGTATGGCAATACTAATCGGCGTTATGCCGTATTCTCGGTCAATGCGACGAGAGCAGCATCGAGGACGACTTCATAACGTGGAAGGACAAATTTTGGCCAGCGGTATGTGAATTCTTCGGGATCGAGGGAGCTGGTGAAGACGTGAGCATTCGCCAGTACAAGCTCACCCAACATCTCGATGTTCCGGAAGAGCGCGTTTACACGGGTGAAATAGCGCGGCTGCACTCGCTTAAGAATCAAAGACCGTGAGTCGCACGTACATTCTCATTGACTCAAGATCGCACAATTTGATCGACGCGTTTCTTTAATCGTTCATCCACAGACCTTACGACGCGAAAAATCCTTATCTCGCACCGGTAATTGTGAATCGCGAGCTTCACGGTCCTACGTCCGATCGTTCCTGCATGCACATAGAATTCGAAATTCAGGAATCGAAGATGCGTTACGAGGCGGGCGATCACTTGGCCATTTATCCGGTGAACAATGAGGAATTGGTGGAAAAAATTGGCAAGATTTGCGGCGTAGATTTGGATTCGGTCATTACTCTGACCAACACGGATGGTTCGTTTGAGCTAATAGCGCGCCAATCGCGCATCTTTCAACTCTCTAACTCTCTCTGTCTTTTTTTGCAGAGGAATCGACCAAGAAACATCCCTTCCCGTGTCCTTGCTCGTACAGAACGGCCCTAACGCACTATCTCGACATAACGGGAAATCCGAGAACGCACGTACTCAAAGAGTTGGTGGAGTACGCGAGTGATCGCGAGGATAAGGACAAACTGAAGCTTATGGCGTCGACAAGCCCCGAGGGTAAAGCCCTCTATCAACGCTGGATCGTTCAAGAGAATAGAAACATCGTACACGTTCTCGAGGATATACCGAGCTTGAAACCGGCCCTCGATCATCTCTGCGAACTTTTGCCTCGGCTCCAATGTCGCTACTACTCGATATCGTCCTCCTCGAAGGTGAGTCAACACCCAGGGCGCGCCTTATTCGCCATGTCTACGAGGATATAATGCTCTTCGTTTCTCCGCAGCTTCATCCGACCTCGGTGCACGTGACTGCGGTGGTCGTTGAGTACGCGACACCGACCGGTCGAATAAATAAGGGCGTTACCACAAGTTGGCTCAAACGGAAACACCCGACCAATCCACCCAGTTGCGTACCGATATTCGTTCGTAAATCTCAATTCCGATTGCCCTCGCGACCCTCGACGCCCGTTATAATGGTCGGACCGGGTACCGGCCTCGCTCCGTTTCGCGGTTTCATCCAAGAACGCGATCTCGCGCGCAAAGAAGGCAAAGAAGTCGGCGACACGATTCTATACTTCGGATGCCGCAAGAGTCACGAGGATTACCTCTACAGGGAAGAACTCGAGGAATACGACAAAAATGGTACTCTCAAGTTGCACGTTGCCTTTAGCAGGGAACAACCTGAGAAGTTGTACGTCACGCATTTGCTGGAACAGAACAAGGACGAGATTTGGGACGTGATCGGACCGAAAAATGGACACGTTTATATCTGCGGGTAATTTTTTTCTCTATTTCTCTTGCTCCGTTTCGCTTGTTCGGTGCACGTCCAAACGCTAATCGGCCAATTTTATCGTTTGATCTCACGACAGAGACGCGCGCAACATGGCTCGCGATGTACACAACATACTGCTCAAGGTCGTGATGGAGAAGGGCAAAATGACGGAAATGGAGGCCGTCGCTTACATAAAGAAGATGGACTCGCAAAAGCGTTATTCGACCGACGTTTGGAGCTGAAGTTGCAACTCTGCTCGTTCATTCATTCCTCGTTAAATTTTGTACTCGCGTTGCATAACCCCTTAGTCGCCGAATATCTTTCGAACGAATAATCGCACCAACGAGCAGGCGAGCGCTTCATCTCGTCTCTATTTTTCCAACGAGTTGTCGCGGCGCATGAGGTGTGTCCACCGACCCCGGCGAGCCAGAACGCACACGATTCTTTTAGTCAAGCTCTTCCATTATGTTGTTTTATCTTTGTTTTTTTTTGCTATTTCAATTCTAGATCAAAGATTTTATCACTGTACAGTGCGCTCAGTTAACTGTACACAAGAGTGCGCGGCGCGGGCTTCGATACTTCAAAAAAATGTTCTTTTCAAATGTTTGGCGTCGAGACGCTACCGCAGTCAAGCGGTGCTTGTACGTGCAGCTCCGACGATGCACCGTGAAAGGCTAAAGTAATCAAGCTCTTGATTACACGTGTTACACGATCAAAGTATTCGGTTGCCTATTAGTTTTTAGGCTAATTCGAACAATGATTATTAATGGCACAATCGATGCACCATTTCTTGTCATTTGGCAGTAATTTGCCCCGATCAACAATACACAGCCAGCGCGAAGTGCTTCCAGTTTGCCCGCGCACGCACGCAAGAGATAGGTCGAATACACAAATATATATACAGATATATATATATATATTTTTTATATAGACGGAGGATAGGAATAAACAAAATGAGGTCGTATTAATGTCGTGAAATATATTGCGATTGTGCATAACCCCGATGTGTAAATAATAATGCGATGTGTATGCGTGGCATTTGACATAGCACGTAATTGATTGTTGGGTCGCTGCTGAATTGAAATACGCGGCAGCGTCAAGACGCCAAATAAAATTTAAAAACGAACATTTCAACCCTACTGACGAGCACGCCGCATACTGTCATAAGAAATATCACTCAAGTGTCCGCCTTCGATTTTGTTGAAACTCATACATGTGATAAAGCATTGAAAACTATTCGACGTGTATTTTTGTTTTTATCGGCGGTAAAATGGTTTGAAGAGGAGAAACTACCTCTCAAACTACGAATGGAAAGAAACTCGAAGGGTGTAGTTTACCCTTAAGGCAAACGCAATAATTCCGAAATACGAGAAAACATTAAATCGCAGCTTATGAGAATATTTTCATATCGCTTTACATTATAAGAATTTTGGTTTTTGTTCCATTCCAGATCGGAAGGCTATGAGCAAAAGGGCAAAATCTCATTCCTTTGATACGCCTTTCTTGAAGGGGTGGTTTACCCCCTTAAAATCGCTTTTCCGCCGATAAAAGAAAATGTGTGTTTAATAGTTTTCAACGCTATATCACATATATGAATTTCAACTAAATCGAAGACAGACACTTAAGTGATATTCCTCCTCGGTAGATTGGACTTTTGCTGATCGTTTTAGAACTTTGTTTCTCATATGCTACGGATAACGCACGTGGGTGTAGGGTTAAAAAAAACGCAGGCAAGTTTTGCCGGCTATTCGGGCTCAGCGGCGGCATGCACAAGGTCAACATAACCTCATATATCTTCTAACAATTTTCTCATTGATGGTTAAGATATAATGGAGATCAAAATGGACTCGTTCTGAACCGAGAACGCTGTGAATTCGGAACCACCGACTTATTAGTCGTGTTAGGTCTATGTGAAAAGGATAGACCGAAAACAGCGTGAAATCCGGGCCGGAGAAACATCGTTCGCGTATTTGTAGTCGATCGTGTTGAACAACAAATTTGTTACATTTAAATACATTTTGCAGGTTATGTTAACGTGTCAAATTTTTCACTGTTTATCGATACTTTACGGATAGTAAAGCCAAAATCGCCGTTATTTTATGTCCACGCAAAATAAGATTCAATTATATTATGCTTTCTTTTTATATTGAAAGAGCGGTATTTGAATTTGACGTTGTGGAGGTTAGGTACAAGAGACCAAGCTCCGTCCGCAGAATTGTAAAAAAAATAAATTTTCCAATCAAGCGACGCGCCGCTTGATTGGAAAACTTATTTTTATAACACCATCGCCGCGGCGATGGTGTTACTTCGACAGGAACATAACCTTCATTCGCTTTTTGACATTAACGATGTATGCAATATGAATACGGGTATATATCATGTAAATTATGAAGAGTGTATAAAGAAAAAACGTTATTAATCTGTTTTTAGCGTAACTTCAAACCATGTATAATGTTAATTTGTTACACTTTTCTGGTGTCTCATTATTGACAATTGTAAAATACAAAACAATTGACTCTATTTTAAAAAGTATCGATATCCATGCTAATTATTTATATCCGTGAATAATTTACTTTGTTTTTCAAATATTTACAATTTTCGTGCTTCCGTTTCCGGTATTACAGCAATTACGTTACGAAAAATGTTTTCAAGATTATATTTTCATAGATGCATATTAGTCTCCTCATTGTTTCCACAGTGTCGTGGTCCCTCATTCCGTACTCTGGCTATTGCTTTATCATTCAGTCACTCGTTACCGGAGCGACGCTCATTGTGAAATGTACCTGAACTTTTCACACCTTTGGTCGGATGCTTTTTACCTGAAAAATGATGAAGATACATGAAAGAGACATCTTATTTGATTCGTCTTTATATCGTTTGGCCAACGTATAAATAGGTACAATAGATAATTTATTGATACCTTAAAAAAAGTCATCAATTGGATAATACTATGTGATACCTTTTAGACATTCGTTTTCATCATCGAAAGATATAAAAAGGATAACTTCACAACATTACACCGGATGTCATTTGAAAGATGTAGAATAGTTATCTTACGTTCATGCCGTGAAGATAACCTGAAAACGGTAACTTATCGATGTCAATTGGACGATTATGCTGGCTGGGTGGGAAACCAGTGTCCTCATTGCGCTCACGAGGCGTTTGTTTCGAAAATATCGAAAGTGCGCTTTCAACGCTGACGCTTTTGCTGCTCTACTATGCTGGAAGACGCGTTTGTGAGCACAATATGGCAGTGGTAATGACGTTAACCGTGACGTCATAAATGCTTCTGTAAGCACGCACATGAACTTACTATGCACAGCTGTACCGTAACTAAGTTGTGCGGTGTACAAGTACCACAAACTAGAAAAATTCTGTGTAGCGTAAAAATTCGATCTTAAGCTAAGTAATTGGTTTCAACGACATCCCTGATTTTTTTGCTAAATTATAGTGATTCGAGTTTTTATCGACAACTCATCTTTACTGATTTTGAATATAAAACAGCTTTCATCCATATTCAGTGGGTCCCCGGTCTATTCATTGGCCGGTGTACCCTACTCTGACTATAATTTTCACACTCAACTACCGATCTACCGTGCATGTACTTACACAAACACGGGACACGGCGCTTGCGCGAGTAAACACGAAACCCCGCGCACGGTGGAATCGTCGAAAACCGGCTAGCGAGGAACGTCTCGCCCGACACGAAACAATGCATAGAATAACTGACAAAAATTTCAAACAATATTTTCCAACAGTCAAGGAGGCACTCGAGAAGGCTTCATTCGTAGCGATTGACGCGGAATTTAGCGGTTTGGAGACTATCGAGAACGACGAGGTTTTGGCAAGCGTGAGGTTAGAACGTTCGATGGTCGCGCGCAGCGCAGGCAATCCCCGCGACCGATCTCTTTGAATTGTACGAAAAATGATGTATACGCGTACAGATATGTACGATACGAGCATCGTTTACGCGCGTTTGTTTACAGCTTGTTCGATTCACCTGCGGAGCGTTACGCCAAACTGCGAAGAAACATCGAGCCCTTTGTTGCTGTGCAATTCGGGCTGACCGCCTTTGCTCGTGTCAGGCACGAGAACAAGTACATCGCCGAGTCATTCAGCTTTCATCTGTTACCGAGATCTCTGCCGACGAGAAACAGAAGCTTTTCCGTACAGGCAGCTGCTCTGGAATTTCTTGCCGCCTGCAATTTCGACTTTAATCGGGTAGGCGCTCCTTTGCCACAGTTTTTGCATTTCCAAGGATGTTCTCGGGCCTATTTTCTTGATGCGCGCAGTTGGCCTACGACGGTATATCCTGGCTGGACGAGGAGGAGGAGGCTCGGGTGCTGGTGAGTCTGAAGGATGGAACTTTTGAGCAGGAGGCATTCGACTCGATCGCAGCCAGGGACGAGGTCGAACGATGCTTCGACAAGGTACAAAAATGGTCGAGGAAAGAGCCGCTGCTCATTGGAACGCGCGATCATCCTGCCTGCTGTCTTATACAGAAGGAGCTACGTCGCAGCTTCAAGAACATTTGGACCGAGCCGGCTGGCACGAACACGGTGAGATTTTTCCTGCGCCGATTACAAAGAAAAATCCTAATCGTGAACGTATTTTAAGTTCTTGGTTATTGGTGTGTCGGCGGACGTGAGGCAAGCTCTGGAGGAAAAAAATATCGTAGATCTCTTGGACGCTGAATTGTTGGACTATTATACTGGCTTTTCCAAGGTATTCAAAGTTCTGACGACATTGAAAAAACCCATTGTCGGACACAATGTTTTTCTGGATCTGATGTTTGCGCACAAACAATTCTTCGCTCCTCTGCCTGGTAAATTCGCACTTCACAGCCATCGAATTACAAGTTGGCCGAGCTCAGACAATGTTCTTCTTTTCTCGCTCCGCTAGAAAAGTACGAGACGTTCAAGAGGAACATAAATCGCCTCTTTCCCCTCGTCTATGACACGAAATTTCTCAGTTTCGAAATGAAGAAAGTATCAAACGCAGGCAAGTGTACGTTGTCCTCGATGAGAGGCGGAGACGGGGTTGTAATCGTGAAAAGGAAAGAAAAAGAAAACGTCGCGTAACGATGATGTCTACTTGCCATTTTCAGTAGCTTGGAAATCGAACGTTCTCGCCGATTTGTATGATTATTACGAGAAAGGACCGGGTCGTTATTCAGCTCTGAATTCACCGCGCATTGAATTACCGGGTAAGGACCACTCTCTCAAGGAGCCCTCGAACCCACCGCATGGTTCAACAGCTACGACTGACGAAACCGGAAAACTGATGACGAGTCGGAGAGCTCCGTCCCAAACTCGATCGGAATTTTTTCGCACGACCCTTATCACTTGATAACGGTATGGGGAAAAACCGTTATCGAGTACAACTCAAACTTTTATTATACCGTAGAAGTGAGCCGGAAATATCGCGCACTCTTATTGTAAAGCAGTAGTAGTAGTCTGTTTGGGTTCTTCAAGCTCACCTTCCTGATACTAATTTTCATATCATTTTGAACGGGCCACACAACTCATACTAGAAAATCGACGATTTCGGAATGTTTTTTACGGGTAAATCTTCAAAGATTTATTTATTAGTACTTTTACAACACGATGTTTTTCAAGTTACTTAACAATAAGTTCATGCTCAAATGCGTTGGTCATGCCTCTGACAAAAATACACGTTTCCATGGCCTGCGTGATGACCGTCCCACAGGTCGATAGATCAGAAAAATCTAAGGATCTTGTTAAGGTTACAATTATAGCCTGACGAGCTGTATATGTGAATAAAAATAAATAAATATGTTAGATATTAGAATCAAGACATTTTACTTCGTGTCAAACTTTGCGCTTTGAATGTTTACCAATAAAGTTCCGAATATAAATTGAAAAAAAAAAAAAAAATACTCGGTAGGCTATGGAGAATCTATTTCGAAAGATATTAAAACTGCATCAGAAAATATTCAAGACTGTTAAAGTTATTGTGCCGACCATCTGAAAACTTGCGAGAAAAAACGCGTTTAAACTTCCCTGCGCCCGAGGGAGTCCTTTCGCGTCGACGGTCACATTTACCCTCTTAATTTTTCCCCCAATTAACGTTTCGGAATCATTTTTTTTTAAAGCATAAGATAGCACGGAATAAAAATCGAAACAAAATTATATTCAAAGATACAAGGTACGTAAAGCCTTGAGTAAGAAGAATCGTCAAAAATTCCGAGCGATTTTGCAGCGGTTTCCCAGATCCGAGATACCCTCGAAACTAATCGCGTTGGAATGAAAACTTTTCCGTTTCACAGGAACAACGACTGAAGAAGTAAAATTTCACGACGCGGCATGGGACTCTTATTGCACGGGTTACTGCTTCGTGAGAATGGCCCACGCTTACACCGTAGGAAAGATAAGCAAGTCGGTCCAATAATCGCTAGCGAGAATATCCTGCGCGTTAACCGAAAAGAAATCACATAAAAATCGGATCCAACCGATATGTTGCAGCAGGGATGCCGAGATGAGAGAGCTGACAAATGCCGAGATTATGTCCGCCGTTGGACAACTCGCAAATCGAATAAATTTGATTCGAGCGGATCTGTCGCATCTGGTGAGTACGAGACGATTATGTGTTTCCACGAGAAACATCTCGTGGAGACTGGATGGTGATTTTTTTTCCGTCGCGCACAGCCACGTACGATAATTGTAAATTTTGGTCGTTCGATAAGCGTCTCGACGGTCCGGATCCGGCTTCGACGAGACCCCGCTGGCTCTTGGTGCGAACATCGACGAATGACTCTACAACTCGTCGTGTGAGTCATTATTCCCATCCTTTCATACCCCGCCGCCGCGCGACCTCCTCGCGATATGTACGCGCTTATTCGTTAACCGCACGCGCTATGAACATTTTTAGATCGCTCGAGCCTTCTCACGTTTTGGAGCCGTCGACGTCAAGAGACGCACGGAAAATGAAGTTTTGGTTGCCGTTCCGAATCACGGGGTGTGAGTATATATCCATGTATAGCCCAATTTTTTACCGTAGAGAGAGCATCGCGAATTGAAGGCTGGAGAGAAAGAGAGACAGAGAGAGAGAGAGAGAGAGAGAGAGAGAGAGAGAAAGAGAGGGAGAAAGCGAGAAACAAGGAGCTCGGATCTATCGCTAAAAATAAATCCATTACCGCGAGGTTATTGAACCACGTGGCGAAAGCATCCGCCGTAACATCGCGCGTTACCGTCGTTGCGCGAGTTAACGTCTCGTATTTTTCGCACTTTGAAAAAAAATCGTACGACTATACTTTCGGCTGTTTTGTTCCGTCGTGCTGCGATTGTCAGTGGAAAAAAGGTCGAGTTGAAACCGCGTGCATTGTCGCGATGGTGGCAAGCCGGAGGAAAGCATTTATTGATTGAGGAGTGCTCAATGCCCTGGTAAAACTATGGGGAAAAGCAGATGATATAAATGCAATAGGAGTGGGCAATAATAATGCAACGGACAGATAATAAAAAAATAATGCAATTATCAGAAAAAAAAGGATTACGGGGTCGGAAAATGCAATAGGCAATAAAAATAGCACGGGAAATGTTGCTAAAAGAATGCATAGTAGTGTAGGGGAGAGTGGGGCATGATGTGTCATGGAGCCCAGTGAGCCACATGTGGTTTCTCGGAGGTTTGTAGCTCGTAAATTCCGAAATTTTATGTTTTGGACCGCGATTTATATTAGGTTTCGGCAAGCCTAAAAGAAAGTCGATAGCAGCTCACAAAGGATTATTGAAAATTAAAAATTGATTTGAGGCTTGGAAAGAAAAATATTTCGCTCGCCAGGAAAACTTAAAATATAACGACACTTTCTGTAGCGGCTCCGGTTTTCGGTCCTAATCGATAGTTTTATTATTTATGATGCACTCAGTGCCTTGTGTTTTTCCATTCGTAGTTTAATTAATAGTTATTTTCATCAATAATCAAATATTTGACTAGTGGGGTACAATGTGTCACCGAGTGGTGGGGCAAAATGAGTCGACTCCCAATGAGGAAACAAAGAAGTAACGACGCTCCGAAGAAGCGCAATGTGTGACGAGCAACTGTCAACGACATGCGATTTCACGAAGTTTTGTAGCATGTAAAATTCGACATTTTTTGTATTGGTCCGTGATTTATATTAAGTTTCCGCTGGCCTAAAAGAAAGTCAATAGCAGCTCACGAAGAATTATTAAAAGTACAAAATTAATTTGAGCCTCGAAAAAAAAAATTCGCTTGCCGGGAAAACGTCAAATATTGTGGGGCAATTGTGTGGAGCACAATGTGTCATCGAGTTGTTGAGCACAATGAGTCGACTCCCAATGTTATTGGAAAATAATACCCGTTGTGAAATTATCGTTATGTATGAAAATCTGTTATCTATGTTGGGAAAATATAAGAGTTTCAACCGCCTCATTGTACCCTACGTTTCGCAGCACTTCACACCCTGTACCCACCTATCTGACACATTGTACCCCACCCGTGAGGCACACTGAGCAAATCCACAAATTTTCTTCGAACCCATTATTTTAGGATTAAATTGTACATTTATTGTACGTCCAAAGGTCTATAAAATCGGTTGTGACCTTTTTTTTTTCTAATCAGACCATCTTGGTAAGAGTAAAAATTCGATAGAAAAAAGTGACACAACGTGCCCCACCTCTTCCCCTAAATGAGATAAGATATCTTTTATACATACAAAATAGTTGCGTGACTGACTGACTGTCTGCCGCATAGACAACGCACAGCCTGAATTGCTGAAGATAGACACGTGAAATTTGGAAGAAACATGAATGTTCCTTAGAAGGTATAGAAGTGCACTAAGAAAGGATTTTTCCAAAATCAACTCCTAAGGGGGTGAGGGGTATAAAAATTTGTATGGAAAATTGTATCCCTTGCGTATATCAACTTGAATTGGTATATTGATTAATTTATATATATAAATTAAATATATATATACGTCAATATGAATTGATATATAAGGTATAAATATTCTTCAAAATAAATAATAAAACGCATATGTTAGGATTTTTTAAACAACCCATAATTAGAAGTGCGACGGGGTGTTGAAGTGCTCAACCCAAACACCTAATAATTTGAAGCCAAATTCCACGTGGGCAAAGCCGCGGCCGGAAGCTAGATTAAAATATAAAGACGCATACTAAATTCAGCGGGTCTGCGTAGTCTCAGGAAAAACAGGTTGTTTTTCAATATTTTTTTGTTATAACAGGATTGGTCGATTGACAAGGTCGAAATTTTACACACAATACATACGTTTGCCAAGTCAGATCTGCTTTTTTCATTGAGAAATAATAAGCAATGAAGTTATTATTATTTAAACAAAGTGCTGTTGTTATTGCATAGTCAATTTCAGTGATATGAAAATAAAAATTAAAAAATGTACCTTCAGTATAATGAGAAAACTTTCGTATGACCTTTTTGAAATTTTTGATATTACGTAAATGGCAAGCTGTAGAATACAAAGGTCGATTTTCGACAAAAAAAAACCTTAAATAATTTGTTATGAACAAATGGATAAACATCAAAAAACCATCTGGTGATACGATAACAAAAAATGTAAACTATGCTCTGGCCGAATTTAAAGTGAATCGGACGAATAGATATTGAGATACGACTTACACCGTTTCATAAAACATCGTTTCGAGAAAAACGCAAAAGAAAAAAGAGTAGCTCGCAGCGTGGCGGTTCGCTGTGACGCAGTGGGCGGCCTGGCTAGTCAGAAAAATCATCATGACTCAGTCATTCTTTTGGAATTTCCACAAAAACTTTGTTGCAAATGAAAGTTAAGATCCTAGGCTGTAAAACTAAGCAATAGAAAATTTTTATTTTTTCAATTCGAAGCTTATGCAGACTCCGTAAGCAGATTATGTAAATCCCACAGGACAAAACTATAACGATGCATCTTAGAGATACTGTACAAGGCATACCAGAAGCAACATAGAAGCAAGTACGCCAGAAAATAATACAAGAGTAACACAAGAACGAAAACGCAACAGCTGATAAAAATAGCCAAGTATTCCTAAAGCAATGCCGAAAAGATAACACCAGAAGAATTCAAGCTAGCAAATACAATAAGATATATATATTTTTAAAAAAAACGAAAAACAATTCAAAATTTCGAATAGAGAAATAATAGAAGTATCATTGATACAGAAATAAAGACATCGCGATATGACAGAGATCGCGAAAAATCAAAAAATGGTGCCAGCATAGCAAGCATGAAATTACATAATCTTAGAAAAAAGCCATGCTCTTTCGTACTCTCATATTGATCTAGCCTAAATTTCGTCTCGTCCTTGCCCCCAAAGCTATTAACAACGTGTTTCATACTATAACAATAAGCGAAGGAGAGAAATAGAGAACAAGAGACTTTATTTCATGCTCTGGGACCAAAGTCCCCAAAGATCACGCCTGTGCCACCAACCCAAAGTGAAAGTGTTCAAGAAAGTATTTATATTTTCGTGAAGTATTCAAGTCACAAAATAGACATGCAAGGAAAAAGATAAAATCTAATTATAGTCATCTCTTCGCACGTTAGCGAGGCGTAAAGTCGCGGAAGCTCATTTAAAAAAAAAACTTGCAAGCTGTTCTAATTTAAATTGAGGGCCAGAGAGTTGCACAGATTGCTCGCAGTGTTGGTGAAAGATTTTCCGTAAGCCTCACTGGAAAACCGCGGAAAGATCCGGGTGATGTGCAGAGGCCTCCTCATGCAGCACGGTTCAAATTGGCTGCGAGATTAGGTCCTGTAAATATCTTGGAGCCTCGTAGGAGCGAGTAGCGTAAATGAAGAGAGAGAGAGAGAGAGAGAGAGAGAGAGAGAAAATAGGCACGAGTGTATACAAAGTTTCGAAGAAAGCCAGTGAACGAGCCGTTGGTTTGTATTTTTTTTTTTCTTTCGTATTGACAGAGCGCGAGACATACTCGAGTATTACAAGGGTAGCGACGAGTTTCGAATCGTCCCGTATAATCCGTTGAGGCACTCGTCCAGAACGATCAAGGCTGTCGCATGGTACGTCCGATACAACACATAGCCCAAGCAATATATATTTATAGTCCTCATATATCATGATTTTCTCACGGGCCGCTTGTTTTTCAGGGTCGGAAGCCTGTTACTCTCCGGCGCTGGCATCTGGATCCTTCAACGCGGTACCGCCGCCCCGAGACCCTAACGCGCAAATAACTCACACCGTTGCGTATACCAGCGCGCACCACCCCTCTCGTTCGTCTATGTACATGGAACGTGTATACGACGTATAAATATTACAACGGAGGATAGAAGTATCGAGTTTTGTCGCGAGCGTAATCATCTCGTCCGAGGACAAGCCGAAGACAAAAACAACGTGCCTTTCTTTTTTTCGTCTTTTAACTTGATGGCGATAAGATCCCGGTGAACGATATCGGACAAAACACCGGAGATATTGCCGAGCAAACTCCGCAGCCGGTGCTCCGTGGACCGTGACGACGACGACGACGACGCTGCTGCTGCTGCTGCTGCTGCTCCTCCTCCTCCTGGTATTTCAAAAGTTTTCTTTGGCCGCTATCCAAGGCCAAAATCCTCGAAATAACGCGGGAGCAATTTGTGTGGGCGAATCGCGAGCGTTTCCGCGGAAGGGAGCGGGAGCGAGCTCGGATGGGCCCTGTCGTACTACGTACGGCGCTCATCATCATCATCATCATCATCATCATCATCATCATCCCCCTGCTAGCACCGGCCATAAAGCGCGATGTTTTACATCATGAGCGATGCACTGTAGTCGCTAACAAAAACATTACGTCTATCGTAATTGAGAGTGAGACCGGGCGGGGGTGACAGAGAGAAAGAGAGCGCCCGTCGAGCACTCGTTTTCTCGACCGAGGACCGAAATAGTACAACGCTGCAGCTAAAGAGCGTTTTAGCCTTAGACCCCCGGCTAACGAGAGAACCCATCCCGGCTATAAAGGCGCGTGCAGCTATCGATTTGAAAATACCCCGGCTTTTGGTACGAATGTGTAATCGTTTCGAAATTGCGATGAGCGTGTCATAGAGAGGGGTAAGAGCGTGTATCCTGTGGCTTTATAATATCTGCAACAGCGTACACGGGCGGATCGCACCTGTCGGCCCGCTCGTCGAAATAGACTCGCTCCTATCGTTGCACACCTCGCCGGGATCATACTCCCTGATCTCGCCAACCCTTTCCACAAAATTGTAGCTCGCTTCTACCATATAGAGTATATACGCGCTCCGAGCGGGAAAAGATCAGAGAGAGAGGGAGAGGGAGAGGGAGCTTTCGAGAGTCCGGGACCATTCGCGGCAGATCCTACAGCCAACTATTTTGGTTTTACAATATTCGGGAGCCAAAATAGCATAGCCTAGCCCCTGGCCTAGAGCGGCCGCGCGTAGGCTCCGCCGTAACGGACAGTCGCGCGCACTTGAAGTTGCCCGCGTCTCTCGCTTGTACGCATCTAACAAATATATTTGCCGCTTCGCGATGACCCTCGAACGCGACTCGTTGTTGTTTTTTTTCTTTCTCTCTTTTTTTCTGCCCGAGAACGTGCGGGCTCCGCGATTCACGTATATTTGCACTAGCCCCACGAACACACGGACGGAGAGGGGGGGGGGGAGGGGGGAGGCGACGCACTATGCTAGAAAATGCTACACAATACCTCTATTTTTGTTCCCTTTGGACGATCGCGTCGGGCTATAAGTACATCGTTGGCATGTCGACTGCTCGGCCGACTCTGGCTCAAGCTTATTAAAACCTTGGTATATTGCGTAACCCTGCTTGTCAAAGAAGCCTCATTCTCAGCGTGCGCACACGCGAGAGGCATGTTTGCTTTCTTTCTTTCTCCCTCGCACTCGAGGCGGCTCTCTTGCTCGCGCACAGGGGCGCGCGGGTTGACGAACCGCACGCGCCACCCTCGCGATATGTCAATCATCGCCATTGCGTTCGCGCTTAAGGCGACATTAAAAGAAAACGATTAATAGAAAAAAGAGAGAGAGAGAGAGAGAGAGAGAGAGAGAGAGAGAGAGAGAGAGAGAGAGAGAGAGAGAGAGAGAGAGAGAGAGAGAGAGAGAGAGAGAGAGAAGAGAGAGAGAGAGAGAGAAGAAAAAAGAAAATAAAATTGGCCCGAAGATACGGTCTCGAGGGCGACGGGGCGATCGGCCACGATCGTTTCCCTCTCTGCCCCGTTGATTCGCGGGGCGCGCCGCCAACTCGGACCTTGCCGCATCCTTGTGACTATTTTCGCCGTACACGCTCTTCGACGTGACGGATGAGACTCGTTCTTTCTTTTTTTTTTTTTTCCTCGTGTTTTCTCGACACGTATGCCGCGAAACGGTCGTAATTGTATTACGGCAGAGCGGGCGAGGGGCTGATTTTTTAAAACATTTCGCGTGCGCGCGCGCGCGCTTAATCAATCATCGCGACGCGCGTATCGTCCATTATATTTGGAATTGCGATTGAAATTTTCGGCTCGCAACAAGGCCACGAGTCGGCGGGTATTATTAATGCGCAAAGTCTCGCGAGAATCGACGGGCGCGCGCGCGCGCGCCCGCGACGGTAGATATCGCCCTTTCTATTTGTAACGATCAGCGAGGGCTCGGGCGTCAAGGAGACTCGTTCGAAGCTCGCGATAGTACATCCAACTGTCGCGATCCATCCGTCATCGTCGCGATCGTCGCGTAATCGTCGCTTGTCTCTTCGTATAGACGGGGGTAACAATATACGTCGCGGTCTGCACCTGCAATATTGCCGATCGTGCATCGCATCATGTTGCTTCAATTTTCCTAATTTTACGATAGAAGATATAACACGGGCCTGGCGGGAACGCCCGAGGGAGAGACGACGAAGAGGGAGGGAGAGAGGGGAGAGGTTTCTTGCCAGGGCTCGCGTGTGCGACGCAACAAGTGAGCGCGAACGGCTGGCCCGGCTGTTCGGAAAACCGGGAGGAAGACGAGGTACGGCGCGGGTTTGGCGGACGGCGCATCGCCTCGTGCGATACTTTTTCTTTGCTCGAAGGTGACGCGCACAGAGCGGCGGCGGGTGAAACGAAGAGGGAAAATATAGAGAGGAAATAGCGAGAGGGAGAGAGAGAGAGAGAGAGAGAGAGAGAGAGAGAGAGAGAGATGCGAGTTTGCGAGCGACAGCCGGGTTAGGCTGGCTGTGGGCCAACAACGGCGGCCGCGACGCCACGGCGAAGACCGAGTCCTCCCTTGTTCCTGGTCCGTCCACCAGGTAGCGGCCTCGCGGGGGCTATTTAAACGAATTTACACCATGTCCGGTGCCCCGTTTCGCTCACAATCGCAGTAACGCCGTCGCGGCATCGTTCGCCTCGCGTGTCATTATTTCGGCGGACCAATTTACCACCGCCGCGCACCTCCACCGGGATATATAAAATAACGGACACGAGTCGCGCCGCGGGCATTGTCGCGCTGTCCGTTAACTCGTGGGGATATATACACATATATATATAAATATATATATATATATAAACACGCTTAACGATAGCCATCAGCGGCGACAACGGCAGCGCGAGGATGTACCGAAGGGAGTAGGAGCGCTTCGTAAATTTTGTGTTTTTTTTTAAATTTCGTGTCGCGTTTAAAGTTGTGAATTTTCGAAACTCGCCGGCGGATATATCGATCGATCGGTAAGTGTTGCGAGTCAGCGAACGCGCGACGATAAATACACGCGAGGTTGCGCGCTATACACGTATTGCACACACATACACACACGCACACATTATGCGCTGTCGATTAATGCGAATACACTTACGTTTATCCTCTGTTGAAATATTTTCTTTTATTTACGGCGAATTTCGCTTTTTTTTCGGTCCCTTTCTCGTTCGTAAATAGTGTGGAAGGCTATCGACGGTTTATTGTGTTACGTGGGTCCAAGTAGTGTGACGGTGCGCTGGTAGTGTAACGCTGGTGGTGGTGTGGCTAGTGCTGATGGTGGTGGGGTAGTGGCGGCGGCGGCGGCGGTGGCGGCAGCGGCGGCGGCTGTGACGGTGGAGGTGGTGCGACAACAGCGAGAGCGGAAAAACAGCCGATGGGACAGTCGCGACGACGCGCTGCCGTCGCACCGCCAAAATAATTAGCGAGTCGTCGACGTCTTCGCGAGATATGTGTGCTAAAAGTGTTCGCTCGCACGCGCGTCTCGTACTCTCCCGGGATCGCGCGCATTGTCGAGGGAACGTGTGGCACGCGCGAATAATCGCGTAGCAAAAAACTTTCCCAACGACCTACGAACCACCTTTATCCTCGCTCGGTTCTTTTGCTCATCGCGTTTCTTAAGACGTGCTCGCGCAATATACAAGCCTTTTATTTTTTCACCCAAACATTTATCGTCTGCAGATATATATATATATATATATATATATATATATATATATATGTTTGGAATATTTTCGTAGCTCGTTCCCTCTCTCTCGTAATCCCCCCCAGCCTCTCTTCTTTTTCACGGCGAGCCAACGCGATCTTGGCACTTGTCTCCATCGTTGCATAACACACCCGTCGTATCGTGTAATATTTTGAATGCACGCGCGCAATCTTTCTCTGTGACATCTCCACCTTCTCCCCCCCCCCCCCCTCCCACCCGGAATACGTAACGCCGTGGAACTCGACATTGTTTTGTTTCGTTGTTTTGTTGATAGTCGTATTGGGGTTGCGCGCGGCGGATGTTGGCACTCGTTGATTCACAATAAAATTAGAGAAAAGAACGAGCCCGCGGTGTTACATAACGAATGCGAAACGCTACGAGCGTAAGGATCCTTTGAACGATCTTAAAATACGCGCCAAGGAAATGACTCGGTGGAAGCAGGTACTCGAAATAGCTGCTCGCGTGTGCGTCATTGCTCCGTGCGCGAATCACAATTTCAACCAATCGCGACTCTCCACATGCTCGCTTCGCTGACTCGACGAGAGACCGCGGAGTGTGCGAGTCGCGCGCATCATTTTCTTTCTTCGTTTCTTTTTCCCCCCTTTTTCTTTTTTTTTTTGTTCTCTCGTTATCGCGGATCCTCGGAGCCCGGGACACGTTACTCATGGACATAGTCGTGCGCGCGGTTTGAGCGAACGCATAACAAGGTGCGCGAATAACGCTGACACGCACCACACGAGAGAGATTTACGGTAAACGCGCGTGCGCAGTAAGTGGTCAATAATTGTGAAAAAGTAAACGAGACGCAACGAGGAAATTTGAAAATAATCATTTGTTTGGATTTTTGTTTTTTTTTCTTCAATTTGTATGAGTATTATTTGTGTATTTGACGGTCGAGTGCATCGTTTGTAGAAGATAGTAGCGGCGGTGTTTCGTTAGCATTTAGCAGAACGCGCGTTGCAACTCGCGACAGCCTCTCGAGCCTCTTTGGGAGCAGAAAACGCGCTTGACTCGTGCGCGCGCACGCGTGCCCGATAGTGGGGGAAATTTTGCTGGGCGGTTGGTTCGGTGTCAGCCGGTTAGTCAGATTCTCGTAGAGGTAGAGAGGAAACGAGAAGGGTAGGTACTCGCGAATCGCGTTCATCGTAACTTTCTTCGGCTACATAACGGTTACACAGTGCAAAGCCTCTCGCGTAAATGCACGTTGCGATAAAAGGTACCGCGAGGCGAGATAGGCGAGCTCTGTGTTTGTCCACGGTGTTTCTCGAGAATGACGCCCGCATCGCTTCGTCCTGATCGCGCGTTTTCTCCTTTTTCTCCCTCTCTCTCTCTTTCTCACTCCGTATCGCGTAAGCAGACGCGTCGTTGTAGCCACGAGTTTCGTGAGTTGACAAAGTGTTTTTAGTTTTCGCGAGTGACGGATCGGGCGCGCGCTCTTTCGTGTCCCAACGTCATGTTCGACCAAGACTTTCTCATAGACGCGGAAAAGACATAACCTAAGTTGGTCGCGATGTTTGCGCTTTTCTTCGACACGTAGTGCACACCGGGCCTGCTGTACAGCCACGTACACGCGCACCTTTCCTCTTTTGCCCTGTTCGCGACGGGCGATCTCCGCTCCTTCCTTTACCTCCCCCCTCCCCCTTCACTCGTCATTAGTGTGGCCGTCACTCACTCTCTCTCTCTCTCTCTCTCTCTCTCTCTCTCTCTCTCTCTCTCTCTCTCTCTCTCTCTCTCTCTCTCTCTCTCTCTCTCTCTCTCTCTCCCCCTCTCTCTCTCTCCCCCTCCTCTTCCCTCTCCCTCTTTCTCTTGTTGTCACCGTTTCACACACCTGCTTTTCTACTTCGCCTCACTTGTTGAAAACCACCTTTCTCGATATTTGTAAAAAATAAATATAAAAAAAACATGCATACTTTGCTTTCAGGCTTCTCTTCTACGATAATCAGCGCGGAACGAGAAGAAATCTTGTTCAAAAACGGGACGCCGGTGAAGCACATCAGCGAGGATGGAAGACGCCCACGCTAAAACCGTGGACGAGGTGTTGAACTACTTTAACACGGACGTCGACAAAGGTTTATCCACCGACCAAGTGAAGAGGAATCAGGAAAAGTACGGCCTCAACGGTGAGTCCTCGGAACGTTCGGAGCGCAACGTCAGACGTCGAAGAGAGAAAAATCGTCGTGTAAACGGCTGGTGGCGGCGAGGGGGGGGGGGGTTGAGGTGTATGTAAAATCGAACATCGCGGGTGTTGGTCACCTTGGTCAACGCCTGGCGTATTTACCGGGACCCTCGCCCCGCGGCGCTACCGTGACCGAATTAGAGCTCGTGTGGACCACTCTAGGATATTTTCGTACTCCGACTCGCTCGAACGGACTCGCGCCCCCCTCTACCCGCTCGCGTAATTTTTTTCGCCCGTCGATCTTTCTCTCTCGTTCTGCTTCGTTGCCGCGATTCGCGACGTTTGCGCAAAAATCAACACACTCGAAAGTGTTATCGCGCGCGTTTAGCGCTCACGCGTAACAGCGATGTAACGTTATGATAGGGAAAAGAGGTACCTCGCGGGCGCGCGACAATAAACTTGCACCACGGTGTGCTCTATCTCTGTCTCTCTATCGTTCTACCTATATATCGGACATTCGCGGTCTGTACTTTGACTCGCGTTCCAAAGTTCAAACGACCCCGATATTTCAGAGGTAAAAAAGGCGTTGTGCTTTTGAATTTTGTGGCTGGAGATGCAAAAGATTGTCAAACGATAGACACACGATCGAAGTGTTTGATATAGCGCCCTTTTTGCGTCCCGCGTCCCGTAAATAAACGCGATAAAGACGACATTGATCGAAACAATTGGTTCGCGCGTGTGTTTTTATTCGCGCATTATTGGCTTTGTGAGGTGGTCGCGCGCGCGCACGACCAGCAACAACAACGGCAACGATTATAACGACGCTCCTCGCAGTCATCCTTGTCTCTCTCCCTTTCTCTCTTTCGCTCTCTGTCATCGCCGTCGTATATGCTCTCTAAACTTAGCCCGCTGCACTTTTATCGTCGCGGAGGATACAGAGTCGCGTCCGAGCTTTGTGCCCCGCTCGCTCTCGCGTGACAAATTCGCGCAACGTGTACCCGTCAACGCGACTCGAGGTCTCGATCGAATCGAATGAGAAGAGAGAAAAAAAAATATATGGAAAAAAACCACCACGAGGGAGAGAAAAAAACGGGCGTTGGGCGAGCGAGCGACCCTGAATCGTATCCCCTCCTCCCGCTCCCCCTTACTGTTACCCGCGCTTACCACGATATAAAAATTTTCATCAATGACGATCGTTTCCTCTGTTTCAGAACTGCCGGCCGAGGAGGGTGAGTAAAACGCGACGATGAAGAAGCGAGAAAAAAAATAATAGAAAAAAAAAAACGTCGACGAGATATGCCGCGAGATGGAGATTTTCGGTTGAACGCGTGAGCGAGAGAGGCCACAGCGAGGAAGAGGAATTCGCTTGGAGAACGGCTTTCTCCGACGTTCCTCTCGGTTGCATCAACCGGATTAATAATAGAGACCCGCGCTTTTGCACGTGCGCTTCCACAGACGAGGGTCTTACGCTTCGACGATAAGCGCGAAAGCTGGCAATAGAGAATAAAAAAAACGACTGCGAAAAACAAAGCGGTGCGACGCGATAGCGAGAATGCAATGAATTTTCGTCTCTCTCGCTTCCGCTCTTTATCTCGCGCGCGCGTCGAAGACGATATCTCGTATGCGCGAATATCTTAACGCGTCGCTTATCTTTCAGGTAAATCAATTTGGCAACTGGTTCTCGAACAATTCGACGACCTTCTAGTGAAGATTCTACTGTTAGCGGCAATCATATCTTTCGTAAGTAGGACGCAATTTTCGTTGCGACGACGTGTGTAGTCGCAACGAGAAGAAGACGGGATACGATGACACGGTGTGGTTGTTTGTTTTCGGCAGGTATTGGCTCTTTTCGAGGAGCACGATGACGCGTTCACGGCATTCGTCGAGCCGTTTGTTATCCTACTGATCCTGATAGCGAACGCGGTGGTAGGTGTATGGCAAGAGAGGAATGCCGAGTCGGCGATCGAGGCGCTCAAGGAGTACGAGCCCGAGATGGGCAAAGTCGTGAGAAGCGACAAGGCCGGAGTTCAGATGATCCGGGCCAAAGAGATTGTTCCCGGTGACATTGTCGAGATCTCGGTAGGCGACAAGATTCCCGCCGACATTCGCCTCACCAAAATCTATTCGACGACCCTCCGAATCGATCAGTCGATATTAACGGGAGAATCGATATCGGTTATCAAGCACACCGATGCCATACCGGACCCGCGTGCGGTCAATCAGGATAAGAAAAACATTATGTTCTCGGGCACGAACGTTGCGGCGGGCAAGGCCCGCGGTGTCGTTATCGGCACTGGCCTCAACACCGCTATCGGCAAAATTCGCACGGAAATGTCCGAAACGGAGGAAATAAAAACGCCGCTACAACAAAAATTGGACGAATTCGGTGAGCAATTGTCCAAAGTAATATCCGTAATATGCGTTGCGGTATGGGCGATAAACATTGGCCACTTCAACGATCCGGCCCACGGTGGTTCCTGGATCAAGGGTGCGATTTATTACTTCAAGATCGCGGTTGCCCTTGCGGTCGCGGCTATACCCGAGGGTCTCCCGGCTGTCATAACGACCTGTCTCGCTCTCGGTACGAGGCGTATGGCCAAGAAGAACGCGATCGTACGTTCGTTGCCTTCGGTCGAGACTCTCGGCTGTACTTCCGTAATCTGTTCCGACAAGACCGGTACTCTCACCACCAATCAAATGTCCGTCAGTCGAATGTTCGTATTCGAGAAAGTCGAGGGCAGCGACAGCAGCTTCTTCGAATTCGAGATAACGGGCTCGACCTACGAGCCAATCGGCGACGTTTTCCTCAAGGGTCAAAAAGTTAAAGGCGCCGAGTTCGAGGCACTCCACGAGATCGGCACGATTTGTATAATGTGCAACGATTCGGCGATCGATTTCAACGAGTTCAAGCAGGCGTTTGAGAAAGTCGGCGAGGCGACTGAGACCGCTCTTATCGTGCTAGCGGAGAAGGTAAATCCGTTTGCTGTTCCTAAAACGGGTCTAGATCGTCGTACGAGCGCTATTGTCGTCAGACAGGACATCGAGACCAAGTGGAAGAAGGAATTCACCCTTGAGTTCTCTCGGGATCGCAAGTCAATGTCGTCTTATTGCGTGCCACTGAAACCCTCGAAACTCGGCACCGGACCTAAACTCTTCGTGAAAGGAGCGCCCGAAGGTGTTCTCGATCGTTGCTCTCACGCCCGTGTTGGAACAACCAAAGTTCCTCTCACCTCGAGCCTCAAGAATCGTATACTCGAGCTCACGCGACAATACGGCACGGGTAGGGATACGCTGCGCTGTCTCGCTCTCGCGACCGCCGATCATCCGGTCAAGCCAGAGGACATGGATCTCGGTGATTCGACCAAATTCTACACGTACGAGAAGGACCTTACGTTCGTCGGTGTCGTCGGTATGTTGGATCCACCGCGCAAAGAAGTCTTTGACTCTATCGTGAGGTGTCGGGCTGCCGGTATTCGCGTTATCGTCATTACCGGCGACAACAAAGCTACCGCCGAGGCGATATGTCGGCGTATCGGTGTCTTTACCGAGGAAGAGGATACCACGGGTAAATCTTACTCCGGTCGTGAATTCGACGATCTTTCGGTGTCGGAGCAGAGATCCGCTTGCGGCAGAGCGCGCCTCTTCTCTCGGGTCGAGCCTGCTCACAAGTCCAAGATTGTCGAGTATCTTCAGAGTATGAACGAGATTTCCGCGATGGTACGTATGATTCCTCGTTTCACGGAGCTTTCCGCACAATCGTCGGATCTCCTTTTCGGTTTCCTTCGTCCTCTCGTACTCACGCAGGACGATATAATCCCGTTAGACCGGTGATGGTGTGAATGACGCGCCGGCTTTGAAAAAAGCCGAGATCGGCATCGCTATGGGTTCCGGTACGGCTGTCGCCAAGTCCGCCTCCGAGATGGTACTCGCCGACGATAACTTCTCTTCCATCGTCGCCGCGGTTGAGGAAGGCCGCGCCATTTACAACAACATGAAACAATTCATTCGTTATCTCATCTCTTCCAATATCGGCGAGGTCGTCAGGTAACGCCCGTTTTTTTTTGTTTCTTATAGTTTTACCTTTCACTCGCAAAAATTAATCGCACGTCGCGCGTGTCACAGTATCTTCTTGACTGCGGCTCTTGGTCTTCCCGAGGCTCTCATTCCCGTTCAGCTTCTGTGGGTCAATCTCGTTACGGACGGTCTCCCCGCCACTGCCCTCGGCTTCAACCCGCCCGATCTCGACATTATGGACAAGGTACGTGTTTTTCTCGTATGCCGTTATTCTGGCTTTGAATCGTGACACGATAGGTTTCTCTCGCTCCTTTAGCCTCCTCGCAAAGCTGACGAGTCCCTCATCTCCGGCTGGCTCTTCTTCCGGTATCTGGCGATCGGTGGTTACGTCGGTGCCGCGACTGTCGGTTCGGCCGCTTGGTGGTTCCTCTACAGTCCGAATGGACCCCAGTTGAATTATTATCAACTGGTAAGCGCGAATACACGCTGTCCAGTCTCTCTTGCTCTCTCTCGCGATACTTATAACCGTTGTTTCATTGTCTTTCCTCACCAGACTCATCATTTGGCCTGTATCGGCGGAGGAGACGAGTTCAAGGGTGTCAACTGTAAAATCTTCACCGATCCTCATCCCATGACGATGGCTCTCTCGGTACTGGTCACCATCGAGATGTTGAACGCGATGAACAGGCAAGCTTATAAATATACATATATACATAATATACGTGGGCGCTAAAAAGTCTAAGGATAAAGCGATGAACGAATCTGTTGTCTCGTGTATGCAGCTTGTCGGAAAATCAGTCTCTGATCAGCATGCCACCGTGGTCGAACATGTGGCTGATCGGTTCGATGGCTCTCTCATTCACCCTTCACTTTGTCATTCTCTACGTCGAAGTTCTGTCGGTGAGTGTAAACGGTTGGAGTGATCAGATTCGAAAGTTTTCCTCGTCCCTTGCGACCCTTTCACGACACTCCCTCTCTCTCTCTTTCTCTTCGTTTTCGTTTCAGGCCGTTTTCCAAGTGACTCCTCTCAGCGGGGAAGAGTGGATGACCGTTATGAAGTTTTCCATTCCAGTGGTACTTCTCGACGAGACCCTCAAGTTCACCGCGAGAAAGATAACAGACGGTGAGAATCCGATACTCAGCGTACACGGGATTGTTCTTATGTGGGCCGTGTTCTTTGGACTCTTACTCGTTTGTCCGATATAGAGCGTACGCAAAGATTTTCATTAATAGCTTTTGTTCGACGAACGCGTTTCCCATGGAAAGCATTCGTAACCGAGAAAAACACCCTGGACTTGCAGCTGCTGCATTTAATTCGAGAGCTACGAGTAAAAAAATGGGAATACGGGGTGTGGCGGTGTTGTTTGGGGTTTTGGGGGTGGGGAAGGGGGCAATCTCGAGAAACATCGAGGGGAGACGGAAAGGGGGATACCAATTTCCCCAAGTGACGTGGAAACGAGGCATCGCCCACCCTCTCACTCTCTCGCGCATTCTTCCTCCCCCGCCCCGTGTCGCTCTTCTTTTGCCCGCTTCGCGAGTCACGGAAGACACGGTGACGATTGTGAGTCTCTCGAGTGCGATTTTAACCAGTTTGATCGTGACTTTGGCGCATGGGGTGTGTGCGAGTGTGTGCGCATATATAGAGTGCGTACGTGCGATATTCAATGCGTTTTGAGAGAGGCGTGATCGAAATTTTGCTGTCTCGTTGTTACCCCTGTCACGATGAGCGTTCTCGTCCCTGCCGCCGTCGCCGCCGCCGTCGCCGCTGCGACATCACGTCGCCGGCACACAACCGCGATTGCCGCGTAGTCGTCGCTCCTATATACCCAGAGTGTGTAGTCGGAGCAGCCGCGGAGACTCGAGGGGACACGCCTGACCGTCGAGCAACGCAAATCAAGGAATCACAATTGTTAAATTTATTATTTATACGAGTGCCTTTTGAACGTTGACGTTTCCTCGCATCCTTCGCCCTACCTATTCACCCCCCCCCTCTTATTTCTTTCTTTCATCTCTGTCTCTCTTTGTCTCTATCCGTGTCATCAACGATCATCACGTTGCTGCACACATACACAAACACACACACACACACCTTTGCACCGTTTCATAAAATTCACGTTGAAACGCATCGGTACTTATGTTACATACTTTCATTCTTTTCGCACAATTCACTTTTCCGTTGATCGTCGATGCTTTCACCCCTTTTCTCTCTCTCTCTCTCTCTCTTTCATTCTCTATTTCTCTCAAAGAAGAAACGATTTCCTTTTCAAACGGAAATATTCGAGGCGAATGTACATAACTTACCGCGATTATAGAATAGTCAATTTGAGACGCGTGTGTGCTGTACATTATTCAGCTTTTGCGAGTTAGTTTTTTTTGTCTCCTTTTTTTCATACTCGGCCGCGAGCAAACCGGAAACGCGACAGGCTCGCTCGAAGGGTGACGGCATCGAACATTGGCATTTTTATACTCTCATCGGTAATATAATCCCCCCCCCCTCCTATTTACATGACAAATAATCCACACGTTTGTATCTACGAATGAATTCGTAAACATACATACATACATACATACATACATACATACATACATACATACATATATATATATATATATATATATATATATATATATATATATATATATATATATATATATATATATATAGCGATTGTAAAATTCTTGGAGACTTGTTCCCGTTGCACGTTGCATCTTGATAATACCTGAATAATATCATTTGACAGCGTGTCTCGATGATCCCGGCGGTTTCGCCAAGGCACGCGCAAATCGCTTCCATCGCGGAGCACAGACTGACCGCGCGCGAGTGCGACCAAAGCAGGTGATCCTCCCGGAACCTTATCCAGTTCCTCCTCACTGTGTGCCTCTGCCAAACAATTGAACCCGCAAACGATGATCGCGCGACTGCTAACCGACGAGTGCGTCGCGATGTGTGCATTATCCAACCACCTTTCGTCACCGATTCACACGCATATATATATATATATATATATACTGGTAAGTCGATGGGTCGCTCCATTTTCGCTCATCATCTTACCTCGCGCTCCATTCCCTTATCCCCCCCCCCCCCCCCGCCGTCTAGTCCATATCTCATCCTTAATAGTGTACAATTAGGATAACACGTGTCCCGTGTGTGTCGAATGGAACAATAATGGTGTGAGACGAGTGTGCAGGAATAAATAATATAAATAAATTATAACGAATAATTGGGAGAAAAATATCTGACGTGTACATATACGATAGAAAAGAGTTAAACGAGAGATGAGAGAGAGAGAGAGATGGAGATTTATTTATTTGATTTTATGGCGTACTTGATTCAATTTTCGCTGGTCAGCGCTCTCTTTCTCTCTGTCTATCTCCCTGTCTCTCTCTCTCTCTCTCTCTCTCTGTACTCCCATGAGATACCGAAGGGACCCGTGGGCTTCGAAAATCCGTATGACAACAGGATCGTGGAAGCGTACACGCGAAGCGTCAACCGTATGTACCAAAGATATATATCTTGCGCTGCTGCTGCTGCCGTCGCTTATCCACCTCATATATATATATATACACATCCAGTATCGATCGCAAATCGTTATGTATTATCTGTTACAACCCTCTCGTGTCTCGCTGTCTCTGCCTCGTAGAACGGACGAAGCACGAGTTTCCTCACCGCATACGTGTATACGCGCACTTGCTTTGCAACAGATTTATTATCGGTATCTTCAGCTTGCCTTCCGCTTTACTCTCCTCCTCCATCCGTCTGGCTCTATGTGTGTCACGTAGTGTCTCATACCCGCTGTAGCACTAAATAGTTTCTTCGTCTTATCCGTCTGTATGTACGGCGCGAAGTTGAAGAACGCGAGGATAAGAATGAATGTATGCCGAAAGCACAGAGAAGAGACGCTGCAGTCCCGCGGATCGGTGAGTCGTGTGTTCACCGTCTTGAATATGGGAAACTCTTGCGGAGGGCGTAGAGTCTGGGGAAGCAAATTTTGCGTTGGCGCTATGATGACTAGGATCGCTTCAATCTACCGATTTTTGGTTTTTGTGTGCGCGCTCGACGGACGATCTCTGTGTAACATATAATTTTCAGTGAGACTAAGCTGAACTATATCTTTTTTTACGATATATTGAAGTTTGCATCGTTGGAACGCAACGAAAATACTTCTTGGCACAATTTTTTTATTACAAATTTATAGCTGGGAACATCAGTCAATTGTTTTTTTTTTTGGATAGTTGCGGACGATTTTGTATGAGTTTGTGAGATTTCGATAATAATGAAAATGATATGATATAATGATAATAATGAAAATGCATTTCAATGATGCAAATGGCAAAATCGTATGGTTTTTGCTGAAAAAAAAACATTGAAATTTCGGAGGTTCTGCAAACCTATTTGTACAATCGAGCAAACCAGCCAGTACAATGACTCGTTAACTCCATTTACGTTCCGTTATTACTCTAATGTACGATAAAACGCGTAGAGCCGAAAGTAGATGCAACTTCAATATGAGCAAAATATTTAATCGCTTCACGATCAGTTGATCCTTTAGCCATCTAAAAGGCATGAACAATATCGACGTAACCTCACAAATTTTTGAATAGTTTTCTTTTGCCCTAATTATTATTCATCTCTGAGAAATATTCGTTCGAAAATTTCAGTTATCTTGCTCGCAGTCATACGTCACTATTTTTTCTTCTCTCTAATATAAGAGGGAAGAAAGCATTTTTTTTCCTCGGAATGTTGCCAGTAACGTCCAATTTGGGGATTATATTTTGTTTGCGACGAAGCCCGAGTGGCATGTGTTATACAGAGATCGATTATGTAATTCCGTCTCGCTCGTTCGATCGATAGATCCGAACGACCCTAGCGAGCAAATCTTGAACGATTGTTAGCCTCATCAAACGCGTCTGTTACCTCCGGTAGTAAAAAAAAACCGCACGAGTTTTCCGTCCTCTAAGACCGTAGCTTTGTTTCGCTTTGGCCCAATGAGTGCCGCTTATTCGCGCTCGGAGATGTTGCTCCCCCCCGCTGCTAAATTTTTGCGCTTCAAACGCCGCGTGTGTTCCGAGAGATTCGCTTTTTTTCTTCTTTTGACGCGTCGCCGCTGGTATCGTCGTCGTACTGTGTAAAAAGTGTATACACAGCGAGCACATTTGCACCTCGGAATCTTTTACGAGTGCAGTCCTCGCCGTATTCGCGCGTCGAGGCGTATGCGCGAGCGCTCGCTTATCCCGTCGAACGGCGGCAATAACGAAAAAGTCGGATGTATGTGTTTTTGCAGTTGCACCGACCGTGCAGCCGACGAAATAAAGTATCTCTCGAGGCCGCGGCGGGTACGAGTACACTAGGAGCGGATCGGACCTAGCAGGGCGGCGACACTATCGTTGAGCAATATCGCTCCACTACGAAACTCTAGGAAGCAAAAGAGAAACATGTAAAAACAAAAACAAAACAAACAAAAAAGAACCAAACACACAGGCACGCACGACATGGTGGGCCCAACGCGCGGATACAGGCTTTTGCCGTAACACACACGCGCGAAAATTGCTTCGGGCTGTGCGACTCGCTCTGCTGCATCGTTACGACGCACCGGCCCGCGCATCACCACCAACATCGAAATCCGCGGATCCCGCAGTGGCGGGACCGTTGCGCGTGCGCGCGCGTGACCGGTGATCCTCGCGTCCTTCGGATCGCTCCCGCGACGTGTCGTCTTGACACCTCGTATACATATATACATACGCACTCGTACATTATAACAAGCGTGTTTTACACGGCACGCGTACGAGACTGAGCGAGACTGTAGCGATCGAATTTTGCGGGTCGAAAAGAACAGGAGAATAACGCATATATATATATACATTTATATATATATATATATATATATATCGTTTTGACCTACCATTCTCCCATCTCCTACGATATTAAAATTCACTCACATGTCGATCGCGCCACCAACACGGCCAGTCTACAAAACAAAAAATTCCATCACTCTCTTTTCATTTTTTGTCAGTTTTCAGTTCGGAAAATTATACCGTAGGAATGCGTATGTATATATATATATATATCTTCCACGCCTCGCCAATACGTGACAATTTGTATATATCTATGTGTGTGTGTGTATATATATATAATTATATATATACGAATACACGCGAAGAAAATCGACACCGCCGGATTCGTACGCACGCGTCTCCGTCCTCCCGCCTTATTTCGCGTTCATCCAGTCTTTCAGGTGTGCACTCGAGTATTCTCGTCCAAGACCATCCGCGCAACGCGAATGGACAAGGGCAGCAGCAGCAGCAGCCCCGCCAACACCGTTCCGGACGGAGCAACGAAAAGACACATTCTTCGGTCCATGTACGATGAAGATAAATAAAAAAAAAACAAACAAAAACAATCTAGGCGAAAAGCTCGGTATGTACAGTGCGAGCAGCCGACTTTTCCAAGGACGCGCGCGCGCGATGACGGCGCGACAGGTACGCGCTCTGACTACGGGGAGCGACACCAATTTAAAAGAGAGGGAAAGAGAGCAGAACACAAGTGTACTCGAATAATGATTGTTACGTGATAATGATGATAATAATAATATAATATAATGATAATTGATAGTAGAAATAAATGAAACAAAAAAAAAGAAACAGGAGAAATGTGAGGTGAACAGCGATCGACGAGCGCGCCAACTTTGTAAATTCGCAGTCATTGTAAATAATGCGTTGCGTGGTGCGAGACGTAGAGCGGCGCGCGGGCCAATGAGAATGCCCGGCAATTGGGGCGAGACGGTGGCGGAAAACTTAACCTACGAATCGTTTCTACGCGCAGCTGTCGAACACGCTGGCGCATGTCCATATTGTACGGCAGGAAGACAAGCGAGGCAAACGCGCATCCGGTTGAACGATGTGAAAAGTTGAATTTTCAACGACTTATAACCTTGAGGATTCTCGTGGAAATAAACGATGAAGTTTGCATCGTTGGAATGCAATGGAGACGTTTTTTTTTGTCATCTTGGGCTACGAAAGTCCCTCAAACGTTTTTGAGTATCCTTGTCAATTTGCGAATCCAATCTGTAAAAAAAAAGGCTTGGCACAATGATAAAAAATAATTCCTTAAAAGAATGGAAAAAAAAAGAAGAAAAATAACGAATTGAATGAAGAAAAAAGTAAAGAAAAATAACGAATTAAGAGAATGAAAAATGGACCGGAAAATAACGAATTAAAAAAGAAAATTCCAACGATGCAAACTTCAATATCATGAAGATTGAAAGGTTGAGCAGAAAAAGAAGAAACGTACTCTCGCGTCATCGCACTCATCACGACGATGCTCCGTTATACGAGTCATGAGTCTCGAAATGCGTTCGTTCTGGCGCGAAAGAGCGTCGATCCGTGCTTGATTGGCGGCGAGTTCCCTCGTCATGTCAGCAAGGGGATCATCCTCCGGGGTGATGAGAGTCGATGACGAGGAATCCTCCGTTCGTTGCTCACCGCCCTCCCGGTGACTATCAAGGTCACCGTGACTGGCGGCCAAATTATTCGGTCGCTCGTCACCTCTGGTTGAAACCTCGCGACATAAATTTGCCAGTGGCTGGTCCGACTGACGATTATTTAGTTCGACGATCGTTTTCTCCAGGGCGACTTTGGTCTCGGTCATGCTCGCCAGCCGACTCGCGAGTGCGATTCTAGCCTCGTCTGAAGCGCGTCATCGTGTGCGTCACGTCGGAGATAGGTAATACGCGCAATGAGGGCCGTGTATTTTACGCGCGTTTATTTACCGAGAGACGCGAGACGACGTTGACGCGATTCGGCGCGTTGTTGCAACTGCGACCAGACGAATCGCGCTGCACTCGCCACGAAGCTCCCGTCGGCGTCCTCGTCGATCCATTCATCTCGAACTTCCGCTTCGCTGGATTCCTCGTTTTCGAAAATTCCAGTCTTCCTCGCGAATTCCGCCAACAACCGAAGAAGAAAGTGTATGCTGCGTGGACGAATGATGAGAGGGAATTATGTTGTCGCGAGAGAGGTAGTGAGAAAAAATGTTAACTACCGATCGTAGGCCAGTTCGAGAAGGAGAATGTAAAACTCGCCGGCCGTGCCTCGATGTCTTCGCAATAATGCCTCGACGCCCTCGACTTCGATCGCCAGGGTGCCCGGAAATTTCCAAGACTTCAAACGTTTCGAACTCGCGCCGGAGCATCTCGATGATGATGAACGACGAGACAACTCTTGTACTATCTCGTTGGCGAGATTGGTCGACTCGTTCGTTTCCCTCACGAGCCACTTTACGAATGCGCGATTCAATTTCGGCGGCATTTTTTCTTGGGGCCTTCTGACACCTGATGCTCACGTTACGCGGCTGCGTTCGCGCGGCTACGCTCGCGACCTCTCGTGAGACGCGATCGTTTTTATTTATCAATAAACATGCGCGACAATCGAGTGCACGTAATGACGTGTTTATATACATACGTAGGTGCGTGCCCACGGGCATATACATGACATATATTTACAGGGTGTGTGTGTGTGTAACAGGGGAGGGGGCGGGTGCGTTACGGAAAGGGGTTTCGTTCGCTAGAGTTGCGAAAAATCGAAGGCGCCAACTCCGTTCGTCAAACCGCCATGTTGATATTTCTTGGTAGAGGGGGGGGGGACTGTTTATACATACAGGGGGCCCATTACTGGGGTGAATACTTTCACGTTTCGTACTTTCATCTCACGTTAATTTTGTCACTCCAGTACGGTTCGGTCGGGTGAAAATGTGAGATCACTGGACGGGGTATACTAGCACGCTAATCGAACCCAGCCCAAAACAAAGCATGTCTGCATTAACGAAGATATAACCCTTTCTCCACTCGGATAAACTGGAAGCTAAAATAGAATAAAAGATTGCAACATGAGCGTTGCAGAAAAACAAAACAAAAAATGTTACTAGATTTCATGAAAAATGAATAATTGGCACGAAGAAGATTGCGGCACAGTAATTGCATAAAAAAAAATACTGGGAAGTCTTGTGCTCAAATGTCGCTGCGTTAGGAAAAGACGCCCACGTATGTGTTGTAAGATTTTCGACACGAAGTTTCGCGGCGTTTGAACTCACGCGAGGAACCTCACATTATCACTAGGTGAAGAGAAACGTAATAGAGTGAGCTGTTCACGTTTGTTATTGTCACCCAACTGGGAACTGTAAGAGCAATCATCCACCAAAGCGGTGATTGGAAACAGCATACAGTTTTGGGAGGCTATTAGTAGCCTCCCAAAACTTTATGCTCCATGTCCACCAAAGTGCAGAGGAGAGAAGCGAAACGGTTCATATTCACATATTCAAAAACTTCATAATGTATGCTCAGTTTCGGATGGTTCATTTTTTCCTAGCTCCGCTCCGCTTTGATGGACAGACAGCCTTTACTACCAACCTCGTCGGCAACGTCAGCCATCTTGGTATCGCTATTGATTGATGGAAAAGCCAAACAATTGCGAAGACGAACGGAATTGGCGTCTCATTTTCAGGACTCTACTTTTGGCTAGTCTAAGTCGAATGACTCGCGTCAATGTAGCGACATCGGCTGGCAGATCCGTGCCACCAAGAGGACGATGAGCGAGCAGCGAACGCGAGTTCCGCCGCTGGATGGGACAAGGGTTCTAGTCGGAACGGTGACGCTGCCACTCGTGGCTCTCGCTTCGATCCCGCCGGTAGAATCCTTGTTTCTGGTACGGTCGTTAATAAAGGCGTCGCTCGAGATGGCCGCGGCACTGTTGGGCTCGAGTGAGGGGCCGCCGACGACGATGGGACGGGACGAGTCGACGGGTACCGTGCTCGCGTCGATCGACGACGAGGTGGACGATGAGCAACGCTCGGCGTGACGCGACTGAAGGCAGGCGGCGTACGATATCGCGTGGGGTACGTAACTCTGATCAACGCTGCCCGAGAAGAGAAGCGTCGAGAGAGGCCCGATCGCGAATACCGGAACATCCTCACCACCGTGGGTCGCCCAAGCTCTTGGTACTGCCGCCGTCTGCGAAATCACGCGTATTCTCGGTTACACGTGCCCATTGGTCTTACATACAGGTCTGGGAAATCCGGTGTTTTTGAGTGGTGGGAAGTGTCACCGTTAGTCTGGCACGAACTTGGTTACTCATCTATCCGCTAGTATCGCCGTCACATAAGGCTCTCTTAGATATAGATATACCGCAATAGATAATCCCCTCAAAGTTTCTGAATCGTATATCCGTGTTCCGTTGTAGTGTTGAAAAAAAGCGAATGGTCTATTTAACTCAGAAAATGTCTAAAGGATGCATCGTACAGAACTATTGGAAAAGTTTTAAGAATGATAATGGTAAGTGTTCAGTGTTTAAGGCGGGCAACCACTTTAGATGCTTCAAAAATTCAATTTTTTTTCAAAACTCATAAATCGTTAGCAAAATACCTTAAGAATACACTCTGAAAACGATATTCGGATTCCTTCTGACGATATGTATATAAATGATAAAGATTCTCCGCTCAACTCCCAGAGCTCTCGGAACGGAGCCTGAGCCACATCCACCCCATTACACCCGGATTTACAAGAGCATATTCTTCCTATATTTGAAGATCTATCAAGAGAGGATTTATTACAGAGATGTTGAGAGGCGGTCATACCCGGAATGCAAACGAAAGTTTTAACTCGACCGTTTGTCGATTAGCTCCAAAACATCTCCATTCTGCGTACAAAATAATCGAGGTAGCGGCATTCTTACTGCTATTTTATTCAATGAAGGAAATTCAGCCCTACTCATGGTTATGAATGAACTACAAATCGTAGTTGGCAGACAGAGCTACGGATATGCCGAGCAAATGAATCAAATGCGCGTGGCTCGGCAAAATAGAAAAAGTTTATTAAGAGACAAAAGAAGCTTGAAAAGCTCATAAAGAGGGGAAATGCAAGCTTTAAATGACTTGCATGAGGAAGAGAAAGGACTGATGTATGGTGCTGGAATCGCTGATTAATCGGTAAGACACTTTATCATTTGTTTAAACACATTGGACTTTGAGTTTTTCGTTTATGAAACTTTAAACGTGTTTTTCTCGAAACGACATTTTTTTCAATTTGCGGGGATCGTAACTCAAAAACTAATTGATGGATCATCTTCAAATTTGGAACACGTTTACATAATATAATTTATTAAAACATGAACCTAAAGTTGGAAAGATTAGATTTTTTAAAACATATTTATTATTGCAAAATGCCGAGAAAAAATGCTAAAAATCGATCATTTTTTTTCAAACACGTTCAAACATTCAATTCTCGATTTTTTTTTTCAAAATTTAGGTTCATGTTCTGTAAAAATATCTCAAGAATGTATAAAAATTTGTTGGACTATTTCAGCTGTGAATTGCGAGCTGCACAATTCCCGCAAATCGACAACGACGATGAGGACACGCCAAGGGACACAGCGGATTACACCTTAATTACTGCATGAAAAAACTTGAAAAAATTACCAGAGTTGTATGAAAATATGAATAAATTATTGTCAGAGTTGCGGAAATTTTCGTTTTTTTCACAATAAAAAAAATCCAAAAAATTATCTAATTTTCGCTCTCCTAAAGTGGTTGCCCGCCTTAAGGTAGTAGTCTCGCCAAGGCGTTTTTCTATAGATTTTATTTTTTATTTTGAGGACTGATTCATGACACTATTAAATGATTACCTGCAAAATTTCAAAAGGATTCACCGTTCCGTTTTCGAGATATTGGCAACCAAAGATTTCATGATTTTACACGTGTTCTCATGGGGAGCAGGGGATATTTCACATTCCGCGCGAATTTTTTTCAATCACCAATCATTGTCATTCTCGCCATAGGATCAGTAGTAAAAAGAAAACTGAATCATGTTCTATAAATATCGCTCTTGAAAATATTGTTTATTGCAAAAAATCTGCATCATTACAGAGCTATACGACCTGCTTTTGATCGGCTCACCCCAACGTAACAGCGCTTCAGTCGGTTGAAACGAGAACTACTACTTTGCCTGATTATCTGAGTCACTCCAAATCCTATGAGTTTCCAGACCTGTATGTAAGATTGAGCACGTACCGAACGAGATCGCGCGCTCGACTGACAATGAGCTAGGCAACACGTACCTGTACAGAATCTCTGTGGTCGGTGCGGCTGTTACTTCGAACGTCGCTGCGCGGTTCGGCGTGACCCGGACCATTGCCATACAAGAGGGTAGTGTACTCTTTTCCGTCAAGATCCGACACCCTTCCATCCGAGCCTGCGCGCCAGTCGCGATTGCACGATTATCATCGCACATGTACGTGCAGCCGTATGGATATCGCAAGGGTATATACTAGGATATGGTCGTTACTTCGGTAATTACTTTCGAATCCCTTCAATTTCGGCTTCGGAACATGATTAAAGTACGTTACGGGGGGAACACCATTTGCCAGCTTAAAAAAGTCAGCAGCAGGAAAATCAGTATTATGAAGAAGCTGAAGGACTAATGTATAGTGCTGGGATCGCTTATTAGCCGCTAAGACGTTAAAATCTTGGTTTCCATTTGTTAGAACTTTAAATGCGTTTTTCTGAAAGGTGCATTTTTGCGAACCGTTAGCGTAATTTCTCAAAAACGATTGAACCGATTTTCATAAAAAAAACACATTTTTCTTGTACTATCAGTTGATCGGTGAATTAAAAAACGTGTAAAATTCGAATAATATAGTTTTTTTTCGCAAAATGTTGCGGAAATTTCATCGAAAATTATAACATTTACTTTCTTAAGAAGTTGCCGTCCTGCGAGTTCTTCAAATATTTCGATTCTTTTGGTTCACCGACAGCATATGGATGTCAACTTTAAAAAAATGTTTAGTTAATGTTTTTTTAGAAAATTACAGTCGATGCTAGAATGCCAACAGTTTTGCAACTCACGATGTGACCTTTCGAGAAGACCGAACTATACATTCGCCAATTTGAATTAAAAAAATATATATTTATATATTCAAATAGTCAAAATGTGGAATAAAAAGTGTACAAAGTTGTAATAAAGTCAAGCACTCCTTTTTATTTAAAAAAAATCTTTTAAAGAAGTTAACTTTCTGCCGTGTAAATGGTGCCCCCCTCTTTAAGGGCACTTACAAGGTCAACATAGCCTCATCAATTTTCGAACTGAATTTTTTCATAAATCATTAAGCTTTTTAGGGGGAAAAAAAACAGAGCGTCAGGCTCTGTAGAATTCACGAAGCCAGAGCTTGACGATTTTCTTTCGCCTTAAATATTATTATGTATGTTCAAAAATTTCAACTATCTCTCTCTGGCATACGGAAGTTAAGAAACGACGATATCGCCCAAGTACCGACCACCCAAATGTATACTGACCAAAGATGGGATTGCCGCGACGAGCGGCAAGGCCACCGAGGGTGAGGACGTGCGAGTGATCGGCCGTGACGACGATCAGAGTTTCCGAAAGATCGACCTCGCTCGTTACCGCACGTACGGCCTCCTCAAGGGCGAGAGTCTCGTCGAGGGCTCTGTAGGCATTGTTGTAATGATGGGCGTGATCGATCCTTCCACCTGCACGGGGCACACGGAATTTGAAGATTGCGGACGCTAAAGTCAACAGCCGCGAAAGGACGACGAGGAAACTGACCTTCGACCAAGAGAAAGTAACCCCTCGGATTTTTAGCCAGTACGCGCAGCGCCTTTACCGTCATCTCGGCGAGTGACGGATCACCGCCGCTCCCGTTTGTGTTTCGGTCAACGTTGAAATCCATGTGCGAGTACGCAAACAATCCTGCCGGGAGGGAAGGGGAAAATTCAATTCCCTCCGCGCGTCCATTTTTATTGAGAAACATTCGAGGTGAGAATATAATGATTTATACCAAGAAGATGGTCGGTCCGGCGCGGATCGACTTTCTGGAGTTGAGCCCTGTCGGAGACGTAGCTCGCGGCGAGACCACGGCGTTTGCGAATCCATTCCTCGATGAGGTTTCTCCCGTCAAGTCTACGTCCCTCCTTGTCCGGTTGTTCAGGGTCGAGGGTGACTCTTGGCACGAAACTTCGCCTGCCGCCTCCGAGGATGACCTGCGTCCGCGCGCACGCGTCTCATACGAGTTAGACTCAGGAGCCATTATTATCCGCGGCGATGAGCCTACTCACGTTTATACCGCGGCCGGGTTCGTCCTCCAACAGCTGAAGCGCAATGTCCTTGCAGAGGGCGCGGGCACCCGGTGGAACCTTAGCGTCGTCCTCCCAGTAACGACTCGGTGCGTGGGCGTAGAGCGCGGCCGGTGTCGCATGCGTCACCCGCGTCGTCGTCACAAGACCCGTCGATTTACCTGCGCATCATTTTGTCCTGGTGTCATTCGCGTGCGTCGTCGCGATACAAGCACGTCGCGCGTATACGTTAAGTCAGGGTGGCCGCTAAAGGGCGGGAAGGATAAAATTCTCTGATATTCTTCGTTGTTACTTGAAACTTTTTATTGTCGAAATGGTCAAAGAGGATTTAAATATATGCTACTATTAGGTGATTGCGTATGAAACTGCCCAATTATTGAGCGAATGAAAAGACCTTCGCGCTGTACAGTATCGCCCGAAAATAAAACTAAAAATAAACATTCGTTCCAAAAACAAATTATATCGCCATTGAGATCGATCCTACCGACTGACATATTTTCATTTTGCAAATTATGCCTGACGAATTTCAAACGTCTCGAAACAAGCCACGGTTTTTCTTGCGATTGCGGCCACCCTGTAAGATTGCGCGCACCTCGTTCGCGAGCCCAATCGATGACTGACGGAACGCGAGCCTGAGCGGTGCTGTTGCAATTTTCGAATTCACTTGACGCGTCCAGTCCGAGAGTCTCGTAGTTTGCCTTGACCCCGCACAAGAGAGCGGTCGCGCAGGCCGACGACTCTCCGATCTGGGCGTCCATGTTGTACGTCTGTGCGCGCATATGTAAAAATGCCGATCAGCGAGTACCAGGAGGGTCTGACGCGTTACTCCTATGCATTAAAATGCTATGCGTTTCATCTGGATTTCTTAACTCTACCTCTGACCTATACGTGATGCTACTTATCGCGTAGAAATATTCTTTTGCGGCTGCGAGACGCCCGCAAGGCGCGCAAGGCATACTTTTTTCAACATTTTGAGGTGAATATTTTGTTTTTACCCTTCTACCATTTTTACTTTGCTTGATCGGATTCATCGGAATGTTGTATCATCGAAAGTGCGAACCGTGTGGTGGGATCAGTTCAGTAATACTGCTGAACAACGAAAGATAATCAGTCTAAGAAAAAAAGCGGCAAAATACTGTAAGACTTAAATGTATTGGTGCCTGCTGTAATATAGGTTGTGAACAACTGAAAGCAAATAAAATTTTCGTTTATGCATTCACGAGTTTCATTATTCCTTTTTCATAGAAGTCCTGAGATCTTTGGCCAAAGAAATCATCCAAATGGTTTTTGAGCACGTCCAGGGAACTCAAGGTTTTTTTATTCAAAATGTTCTGTAGCGCGATTCTGTAACTCGTTGTAATTCAGTAGCAAGTTTTCGTTATCGTTTGCCAATTGGGGCCGTTTCTGATCGATTGCTCGCTTTAATTTGACCAGTTGTGAGCAGTATTTGGTAGAATCAATCGTTTTGTTGGGTGGCAGCATCTCATAATAGATGATTCCTTTCCAATCTCACCAGATACAGACCATGACTTTCTTCGGGTGTAATCCAGTCTTTTTAGACCGCCATTGTTGTAGACAATCCACTTTTCATCGCCAGTAATCATACGCTTTAAGAATGGTTCGTTTTCATGGGGTTTGTGCAGCAAATCGCAAGCTGAAATTCAGTCCATTAAATTCAGTTCGTTCAAAAACAGTTCGTGCGGCACCCAAACATCAACCTTGTTTACCATCCGAAGCTTCCGTAAATATCTCGAAACAGTTGATTCGTCAATATTGAGGTTATGTCCAATCTCTGTAATCGTTAAATGCCGATCACAGTTGACTGAAGTCTTGATTTTATCGACATCGGTAGTGACTGCTTGACCCGAGCGAGGAGCATCTTGAAGATCAAAATATCCACAACTAAATTTCGCAAACCACTGATGACACACACTTTCGTTTACGGCATTCTCTTCGTACACGGCGTACATCTTTTTGTGAGTTTGCAACGCGTTTTTTGTCTCTTCGGAAATAAAAAAGCAAAATGCATAAAAAATAGACGCTTTTTCCTTCCATGTTCAAAATATAATTAAACTTCTTGTACGCCACGGATCTCGATGTTTACTTTTTTTTAATGTCGGTTCAAGTTTCAGCTTTCCCTTGAGGCCAAGTATCACACCGACCGAGCGGCCATGAGTGCGAGAGATATAGCTGATTTGCAGATTCCCAATGATTTCTGAAACGGTTGATTTTTGGGAAAAAAGAAAAGAAACACGTTCCGCTCTGTTGAACGACGAACAATGGCTTTCTCTTCTTTTGCCTGAAATATGATCCGTCTAGGAGAAAACTTGGCAGTAGGGTTTTTACCGACCGGATGTGTGACACATCGCCTTAATCAGGGGGCTTGCACAGCCTATCCCCTACTGTGATAGCGGCGCAGGTTATCCAACGGATACAATAATGTCAATAGTCGGAGATGTTTCTGATGTTGGTAAATACTGGCATTTTAATGTAGTAAAACTGTAGTAGAGTGAAGAATGTTTACCATCTACCAATATTAGAATCAGTAGTCAAGTGTATCCATCAAAAGTGACATGTAATAACCGTATCGAAAATGGTATTCTACAGTCAAGCAGAGAAAGTGGGCCTGCGCCGCTATCACACCACAAACTAATCGAAGGTCAAGAGAATCATTCATCCTATATATTCAAAAATGTGTCGAGGTTAATGGCCATCACTTCGAACATTTGTTACAATAAATTTTCTGCACAAAAAATTCAATTACATTATTCAGATATTCTTATTGACAATACCATCACGATTTTCTGTTTTGACACGTGTATTTTAGTGAAAAATCATTTCAAGGTCACATCATAGGTCGTTGGATCCGTCTGAATATCAGCTACAACGTCTTAATAAAAAAAAACTTGTTCCCATTTGAAAAGCCATTGATGACCTGAAGAACGCAAAAACTATGACCTTGACAAAAATGAATTTTTCACCGCCCTTCGAAATCAATCAAATTACCTCTTGACATTTTTTCGTCACTCTAAAGGCAACGGAGATATTTGGGGTGGTCACGTTAAATGGTCCACCCTGTATATAATATATATATATATATATATATATATATATATATATATATATATATATATATTATATATATATATATATATATATATATATATAGCCGCGCGGCGTGTAAGGATCTCAAGTACCACGTGATAAGTAGCGCTACGAGTAGCAGAGTATAACAATAAATCCGGACATTTCGCATAGCGAAAATTCCAGGCGGTCTCATACCCCTGGCAATTACACATACCCACGCGGTGTATATTATTACACGCTTATAGATAGAAAACAATGCTTACCCGGGCAAGGGCAACCGCGGGAAAGAGATCCCAAGCGAGTCGAGTTTCCTCACCCGTGTTACCGCGGCGCTGACCGTGAAGTATGCGCGCAGCCGTTAGCGTGCTCATTCCCATGCCGTCGCCGACAAAGAGAACGACTCCCCGCGCAGCCGTGGGCGCGCGTCCTCTCATCGTCCCGGCGGCGAGTCGCGCCTCGATTTCCTCCGCCGCCGCGTCGTACCAGATCCTCCTCTCTGTCGCGACAAAAACAAAAAACACTCGAGCGAGCACAACGGCAGCGGGTCGATTTGCATCGTCCCGCGACATGTTTCAGTACTTCGTCATTTACCTCGGTCACCCGCGAGAACGGCGGGAAGCGCAGCGGCCGCGGCGGTTACAGCCAACAACAGCCAGTGGCTTGAGTTCCGCCTCATATCCTTACGATCTTTCCATCATCTTCTAACTGCTGCTCGTACATACCGATTTATCGTCGATCGAGTGCACCGACGCGAAGAAGCAACGCGCGAATAAACATAACTGGATTCTTTCGATCACCGTGCGCTCCCTCGCGCGATATCTTCCCGCACTCGAATTTTTCTCACACCCGACATGACGCTCGAGTCTCCGGAACAAAAAACTTGCCCGAGAAATAACAAACGTACGCCCTTGCACGCCGCTAGACGGAGAAAGCGAGCGCGTCGACGAAACGGTGCGGCCGAGGCACGAGCCTCTGAACGCGTGTACCCACGACGCGCGGGCTCGCGCGCGATCGATCCTCGTCCCGCGCGGGCGCGCAGCACCGACGGGCAAAAAATGCCGCTCCGCGCGCGCGACGACCAGCCGCGCCTACACTCGAGACTCGGTGAAGCGAATGTTGATGGTTTTTGCTCGAGAGCCGTCGCCAATTAAATTCAACGAACGAACACAATTTTTTTTTTGTTCGCTTTTTATTTTTTATCTCGTAGCTTTGTACATGGCGTGTGGCGTATCTTTGTACTAGAATTGATCCGAACACGCGGATATCAGCGCGCTCGTGGCGACGGATGCATTGACAGGTTGGCGCACGCGGTCAATCCGTGCCGAGAAAGTCGCCGCACTTTGGAAAGTTCTTCGGTACCCTGGGCAAATCGGTGGGCTCTCCGACGCGAAATATCATGTTCATCCCGACGACGATGTGGTAGCCGAAGTGACAGTGAAAGAACCAGTAGCCTGCGCGCGCAACAGTTACGTCGCGTGAGCGTTTTACTGTTGCTTTTTTTTTTAATTTATTTTTCGCTCGTGTATTTTTTGTAGTATAGGGTTGCACCCGGTACTCGCACGCAACAATATCGCGTGGAAAATATTACGGAGGAAAAATATCGAATTGATGAAATCTCCAATGGAAAAATATTCCTTCGAAAAATTCGCGGATTTACAATAATGATGACCCAAACAAAGCCAAAAAATCTCAACTGAAACAGCACGTCATGTGCCAATTCCCAATGTACGGGCAGGCACTACGATACTAAATTACGATGATAGAGGGTGTGCCTTGCAAATTGGTACAATGAAAAAATGTTTATCTATACATATAAAACAGTTTCATGACTGGCTGACAGATGCAAGACGCACAGCCTAAACCGCTGAAGATAGAAACATGAAATTGGAAAGATATGTTTCTGAAAAGATGTAGAGGCAAACTAAGAAAAGATTTTTCAAAAAACAACTCCTAAGTGATGAAATGGGGTATAAAAGTTTGTTTGGGTTATTAAAGAAATGGGGTATAAAAGTTTGTATAAAATTTTTTATTTTTTTTTGCGTGTATCAACTTGAAACTTGGTATAAATATTCTTGAAAACAAATCATGGTAAATATGCAGAAGTGGGGCTCCAGCTAAAAATCGGTCGAAAATTTTTTTCGATCAATTTTCAATTGGACATCCACTTTTGCATATTTATCCAAATAATATAACACATATTTTAGAATTTTTTAAAACAACGCCTAATTAGGGATGCAGCGGGGTGTTGTAGTGCTCAACCCACATATCTAATAGTTTGAAGAAAAATTCTACACGGGCGAAAGCTAGTTCTTTATATGATGCCAATTTTTGAGGTTGTTACAAGGTCGACTAGTTTTTCGAATGGCAACCAATATTTTTTATTTCAGAATATTTTTCTGCGTAAGAAAATAGATAACTTTTGTCTGAAATTTTTGTTCTATTTTTCTTCAGTTTCTTAAGATATTTTGAATACTGAAGCACATAAATACCTAATAAATCAGTATTAGATATTAACTAAATATTTCGTTAAATCGAAGTCAAACAAATAAAAATTAAGACAAAAGTTACCTATGTTCTAAAATATGATTTCGAAATAAAAAATATTGTTTCCCATTTAAGAAACCAAAGTTGATCTCGAAATAACCTTCAAAATAGCCACAAAAAAATACCCAACACCACCATTTTTCCTCCTTGAAACTATCAATCTTTTGTTTGAAACATTTTTTCCTAAGATGTGTCCGTCTCGAGATATTTCGTTGTGCCAACTTAAATGATACACCCTGTATATTGCATTGAGATCGTAATCCCGAATTACGCGACGTTGTGCGAAGGAATATTTATTTCGGATATTTTGCGAAGTGCTTTTTCCACGCGATATTTCTTTGATCCATTAGCGTTTCGGGACATTATCATCAGATCTTTTGACCTTTTGACGTGCTATCTGAGAAACTAATTGCAGGGAAACGGGATGACCGTGACCTCACCAACCTGGATTGTCCATGACGATTCGCAAAACGGCATAGCCGCTGTGCGATATGACGAGGGTGTCCTTGACCGGCGGGTGAGGGCTAGAATCGTCATTGGCCGCCTCGACGAGCTTCCGACGAGATTCCTCGAGCATCGATTCGACGAGGTCTCTGCTCTTCTTGGTCGACGAATCGGTTAGTATCTGGCCATGGGCGACCACCCGGAACGAGTGCCCGTGAATGTGAAACGGATGCGACAGGGAGGTGTTGATATTTTCTGCGAAACAACAAGAGAAGAGGAAGTAGATCACGCCGCACTCTCGTTGCTTCTTATCGAAACGGCCGCTCTCTCTAACCGGAATAATCGACAAGAACTATCTCGACGAGCTGGCCAAGAGCGAAGCGAACCGTGTGGGTACAGACGCAGCTCTGCTTGCTGGCGCATTCCGGGGGCAAATTCTCGCGGGAATTGCAGAGCGCGGATGGCGCGAGATCCTCCGGCTGCGAGAGCGGTGGTACGGGCGGAGTGACGAAAGAGATGCCGTCCATGAGAGCGGTGAGCGGCCTCGTACTCGGTGGTACTGCAAAGTGTACGCACGGGATGAGCGCTTCTTATTGCCGCAACACTCTCTTACACGCGGGCCCGGGAAAGACAAGGTTTTTTTTTAGTGCTGTATGGGGATTGTTGTCTCGATTTTTTACGATAATTTTGTAATATGGTCTTGGAGTTTTCATTGCTGGAACGCAATGAAGTTTTTTTTTTCCTTGTCATCGCCCAAAATATTTCTTTGCAAAGCTAAACTTTGTTAAGTTAAACCTAGCAAAATCCTGAAGAAAACGTTCGAGTGATTGTCAATCAGAGTATCGCGGTCACTTTCACTTTGTGGTGTGGCTGTGTATTGAACGATCTCCTATTACCGGAACGACCCTGGTGGTGAAATTTTGTATCTGAACTTTTTACATTCTCGCTTTCTCTACAGCTGTCCCTATGGAGTGTGGACTCCTGTACTCTACGTCCATAGTTACCTCTATCGGCGCGTTACAAATTTATGCGTTTTTACGTACGAATAAAGTGCTTATAGGTGTTCGGGACATAAGGATCCATGCCCTGGTAGAAGAAGAGCTCGTAGGGCATGTAGAGGGAGAGATCGGGCTCATCGAGGAAGCGTCGATCGCTCGGGGACTGCGGACGACGCAATGAATGGAGATCCATTACGCACGGATGAGGAGACTCGCCGTCGCACGCGTTCCGGTAAATCTGCATACAGATATACGCAAGGGATAAAAGAGCGGTGAGAATGGGATAGAGCCGCGAATGGGAAAAACGGGAACACGATCTTGTTTATAGGTCTGAATATAACATCGAATTTCAGTCGTGGGAAATGGCACTTTGAGGGTTCGAGGTTTTCATTCCTGGCGCCGGTGCTTGTGTCTCGCCTTCGTAGCGGAGTGTCTTGGCCACAGGCTCTGATAGTTGCCAATACAAAAAGACCAAAATCTCGTTTGCATCGTATTTTTATTTGTTTTAGAATAAACATTAGCTTTTCCATAATCAAATGATAAAAATGATATTGCAGTTTTTGAAATTTGTATTCTACAAACTTCCGTTGAATTTGCTTCTCAATATTGACAAATACAAACATATTGTGAAAATTTCATTTCATGAATTTTAATTAAAACCAAAGTTTTAATTGCTCTATTGCCAATTTCAAATCATGGATTACAAAGAAAATTTCAACTCGAGCTGTCAAATGAATACGTTCCAGTTTTCAAAATTTTTTTTTCCGTACATCAGCTATTGTTTAGGAGAATCAAAAACGAATATTCTAAAATAAAGGCGAAATGGAAGCTTTACCATGTGACCCATGAGTGCAAGACAGATAGCTAAAATTTTCGAACAGACATCGAACGAGATGAATAATATTCGCGGCGAAAAAAAATCGTCCAGTTTTGCGCCAGTGAATTCTTCGGAGCCTGATGTTTTTTTTTTTTAGTTATTCCCAAAAAAAAACTTATCTGCGAGAAAACTGCTCGAAAATTTGTGAGCTTATTTCGTCCTTGTACATGCCCTCAAAGAGCACGCCCTCGAACTAACGTGAAGCAGATATGAGTGCGACAGAGATATGACTACTGGAACTGACGGCAGAGCGAAAGAGACATCGACACTCCGTTACGGCCATCATCCACCAAAACGGAGATGAGCGGAGCTAGGAAAATACAGCCGATAGAATCGTCCCGCTCAGCTTCGATTAACACGAACTCAGCGATTGATTGATTGGAGCTTTTTCCTAGCTCTGCCCATCTCCGCTTTGGTGGATGTGTGCCCTTACGATTGCGCACCTCGCGCCCAAAGAACGCAGCTGCGAATACAGCCGGTAAGCGAACCTTCCCAACCATCGTCGTTCCCAGACCTACAAGACCGTGAGCGGAGAACGCAAAAAGGCGCCCACCTTTCCAGGGGGCAAACGACGAGCGTAGGTGGGTGGCGGCCTCGTGACAAGAAGATTATTGCCGTCGTCGAGGCCGACGTATCGGAGCATTCCGATCTGATGAACTTCCTTCACAAAGCATTCCTCGGAGTAGACCTGCATCCAGTACAAGGGACGAGCGCGAGTCTTGGTCTCGATCACCACGTCGTATCTCTCACCTGCGTGGGCGAGCAGAACGAATACTCGAGACGGATGAGATCGATATCGCGTGCAATCCATTACTTACCGGAGAAAGAGACGAGCGAATCGACGACGATCGGTACGACGTCGTGACCATCGCTCGATATTATCGTCAGCGGATGGCCCTCGATGGAGAAACGAGCGTCGCAAGTTGTGCCAAGTGCGTTCACGAGTCTCAGCCGATAACGCGCTCCGCCCGGCTTTACCAATATTTCCTCGTAAGGACTATGGGTCGTTCGTTTCGTTTGTCTGTCCTGCGCACTCGTTAGTTACAACGGTCACCACATGCACGATAACAGGATCGCGAAAAAAAAACTTACGAAAAAACGACCCCGACCGTTGATGAGAAAGACTTCGGGATATTGGCCGGTGTCGCCCTCGGTGAATCCTGGTATACGATCGCTCGAGCTCGCGTGGAGAAAGTCACTGAGCACGAGCGTGTGCTCTGGCAAATCGTACTCGTAGATATCCCCGTGGGGATCCTCCTCTCGCGGCAGGCGGACCACGAGACTCCCGTAAAGACCGTCCAACTTTTGTACGCTCGAGTGCGAATGATAAAAATGCGTGCCTGCCCTGTCCGCTTTGAATCTGTATCTGAGGCATCATTGTCGCGCCGTATCCGCGCGGTCTTACATACAGGTCGGGACATTCCCAGGCTCGGTGGGCACGTTTGTGATTGAGCAAATTTTTAGTTCACTTTATGACAACCAGAGTCGCTGCGATCGATTGGTTTTTGAGTAATCGAGAAAGTAATACTTTCGAGCTCGCAATTACACGTTTTTCACTCTAGCGCACACAGTGGTAAAAGTTGCAGTCTCACAATTAGTAACTTATACCTTGTGACCAAAAGTTGACTTTATTAACACATTGCGTTTGCTTTACAACGGTTGTTTTTATTTAGAAGAAAATACCTGAAGTTTCGAACATCTTGAAAACCTACTTACAGTCTGTTTGACAAAAGCGTGTACGGCTATATTTTTTTCTTGGAAATCGTGAAGGGTAAATTCGAACGCGAGCAGGTAACGGGACCCTTACACCAAGATGCTTTGTACAGAAAGCGTCAGTCGTCTGACCGTGATCACGGACGAACCGCAATCGTCCGAAAAATACGTTGAAAAATGACTCACTTGGGGGAAAGAAAGTTTAGACCGCGATTGGGACAACGTAATTTTTTCGAACGAAGCTTCTTTTTGGGCACGTTCTCCCATGAATAATGTCTGGTCCACCAACAACACCATTAGACACTAAAGATCTGGAACGTCAAACAATTATTCCGACAGATTCGACTTATATGGAGTTCTTTGTCAACAGATTATGCCTCGAAGTTAGTGGAAAATATGCCTCGGAGATGGCAGGCGATTATTAATAGTGGAGGCGACTGGATCACTTATCTGTAAATTTTACACAATTCCGTGACTGACTGACTGACAACGCACATTCTAAATCGCTCATAATAGATATATGAAATTTGGATAATATGTTCCTTAGAAGGCGTAGAGGTGCACTAAGGATTTTTCGAAAATCAACTCTTAAGCGGCTGAAATAGGGTGTAAAAGTTTGTATGGAAAATTGTATTCTTTGCGTGTATCAACTTGAAACTTGGTATCAATTGTATGATACTGGAGTTAAAGGTTTGCACTTTTATATTACTATTTTATTAAGGGGTTACGTGGGTTTGAAAATTTAAAAAAATCCATTTTTTTTAAATTTTATTATCTAATAGGACAATACGTCTAGAATATTCTCCCAAAGTTTTAAGTCAATCAGAGTAAACGTCTAGGAGAGAGAGCCTTTGGGAATTCCCCCCGTTGGGAAAGACCGGCCGGGAGCGACGCAGGTATATGCATTTTTCTCAAAACACTATTTTTGAAGTCGGTGGACACGATTTCTCAAAAACTAATGCACCGATCTTATTGAAATTTTGCACACTTCTTCAAAATAACATTGAATGGTGATTGAACGAAGGTTGTTTTTTCGATTACAACTAATTTTACAAGGCTATACGTAATGTAAATTGTACCAAAATTTTTTTTTCGCAGCTTTCTCCCAAATAGTTTTTGAGTTTTGCCGGACACGCTCTTGTAAAACAGTCTGTACAATCAAGTAAGCAAATAGTTCGTACAGCAATGCGTTGGTTTCACATACACTCAGCCATTACTATAATAATTTATAATGAAACGCATAGAACACAAAATAGACGTTGCAACTTTAATATGAAAAAATTGTTTAGCCGTTTGACGATCAGTAGTTTGTCCTCATGGTATCTTAATACAAGGGAATCGAATAAAAGACAGCATTCTGCGGACCAAAGACTCCTGCGATTTATTCAAAATCCTGCCAACCAATTTATAAATAAGTGATTCTGTCTTGTTTCTCCGTCTGGCCGAATGGTCCATGCTTAGAGACCGAATGTCTAGCTTCCGTCTTCATCTAACTCAACCGGCGGATTGCAACGAGCCTAGCGACCAAATACTGAACTTACAATTTTTGCGTGGACAAACGAATCCGTCTACGCCACTCAAAACCATTCGAGTTTCTAGATCTGTATGCAAGACCGTGAGCGTATACCCCGCGCGACCCTCTCGTCCCCGGAGCAAAAAGAAAAAAATGGACGGAAAATATTCGCGAGCGCACAAAGAAATGTCTCGCGATCCCACCTGAATCGGTTACCACCGTGTATCGGGCACTGCGTCACGAAGGGTACACCGTCGTAATATTGGGAACCGTTCTGATCGATTCCGTGCCAGTGAATAGCCGTTTCCGTACCGTCCATCCTGTTGGCGACGTCAACGACGATCTCGTCTCCCTTGCACACTTGGATGCTTGGCCCGGGTATCATACGATTCACGGTCAATACTCCCCGCTCGTATCCATCACCGTAAACGCACTGGCAATCGGGTACTCGAGCCAACTGGAGCCTCGTCTTCTCTTCGCAGTTTTCGCACGAGCTGCGTTGTTTTTTTTTGTCGCAAATTCATTCGCCTGCCGACTTTTAATTCCGCGTCTATCTACTCACCGTCCCATCGTAACGAAGTGTTCCAACGTAAAGTTGTAGCGACAGATCATCGTTACGTTTTTCACGCAATCTCGAAGGCACTCGTGATACACGCCCTTATCATCGCCAAGGATGATACCCGTAAATGGGCCCATCGTCAAGATCATCATCCACGCCAATAGCTTGACCATATCTCTCACACCCATGTTTCCCACTTGACTCTATCTCAATATTATTTTCTCTATTTCGACAACAAAGCGTTTATCGTCACGCGCGCGCAGCTTGCACGACGTTTTTTTGTGTTCTCTTGTTCCTTTACCTGAATCGCCGTGCGTCGCCCAAATTGCGACGCGCGATAACGCAACAGTAATTGCTGGCGATGCGCTACGATTATCGTTATCGCGCGAGGTCGCGCGTGTATTTCATTCCGCATCGTGGAATATCGAGGCCGGGCTCTTGTGGTCCCCGCACGTAGGAAAGTCTATGGGAACGGTCGGCATGTTTTCTCGATTACCGACGAGCATGACGAACTGCATGGGCGGCTGTCCGTCGTTACCACCGTACAGACCTGACGTTCGAGCTTCCCACAGCCAGTAACCTGCGATCACCCAGCCACAAGTTGTCAATATGTGTATGCAAACACGCACGTTGATATAATATTGGATTGTAACGTATAGTTCCGTTTTTCGCAGACTACTGAGAAAATATCTTTTAATTCAGAAACAAGTTTCGTCGGTTATATTTGCATGGCATTGAAGTTTGCATGGTTGGAATGCAACGAAGTTGCAATGATCAATTTTTTATAGGCACATTTAGAATAAGAAAATTACTGAGTCGGCTTTGAGGATCTTCGTATTAGTGATGTATAAAGAAAATCTGTAAACATATATTTTAGAGAATGATAAGAGTAAAAAATTTCCTGGGGAATATGCATCGTTAAAGGAGTTCTGGAAAAACTGTAAATAAATGTTGGTCTGATGATACAAGGTGCGGATTGTCTGGTGGATGTACTAAAAAATTCCCGCAAATGAGTTGCAACAACGTTTGCTAAGTAGTATAGTTGAGGCATCTGCATAAGCTTGAAATTTCAAAAATACGATTCTTTGATTGCAGAGCTTTATAGCCTAGGAGCTTGACTTCAATTCGCACCAAAGATTTTGGAAAAATTCCAATAATTCATCGAGTTATGAGGTTTTTTTTGTATAAGGTGAGATCGCACACGGCACCACGGTGAACCGCCCCACTGGGAATTATCTTTTTTTTTCTTTCGGACTTTTCTCGTAACTATGTTTTACGAAACGGTGTAACTCGTGTCTCAAAATCGCTTCCGATTCACTTGAAATTCGGACAGAGCATAGTTTATAACATTTTCTATCGTATAACCGGATGATTTTTTGGTGTGTTTATTCATTTCTTTGTTACAAATGAATAAAATTGTCTTTTTGGGCGAAAATTGTGATGTATATATGTTACAATCCAACATGCGTGTGTGTTGCGTCAGGAGACGCCCACCAATCGTTATACCTACCAACATTATCGGTGTGGATGCGGACGACGAGGTACCCTTTGTTTGGAACGACAAAGGTATCCTTGCGCAACGCCCCCGCCTCGTCTATTGCTATTCGTCGTTCCTTCCATCCGGCAAGCGACTGCGCTTCCTCCGCTCTCGTAGGCCGTTCGAATCGGCCGAGATCGACAATCGCGACGTTGTAGCCGTGCACATGGAACGTGTGACTGACGTTGTCGCCGAAGCCTTGATCGATCAACGCGACGTCGAGTGTCGCGAACGCCGGTACACGGAGGATCTGCGTGCACTCGCAAAACAACGTTTTCTCCATTCGGCCCCGGTTATTGCAGAGTTCATTGGCGTTTGGTTCGATCGAGCAGAAAGATGCCTCGTCCGATACGGGCTGAGAGAGAAGGGGCGAGCTCGGATATAGGAACGACATCCGATTGATTTGGGCGATTCGCTTGGCGTCGTTCGCGGCATTAGCTTGATGCATAGAAAGAGATAGAAACGTTACGCGCGCTCTTCTCCTCGCCCACTGCTCATCCTCGATATAACATCGTTTGCGACTCACTGCTGAGGTAGGAAGGGTAATAGGGAGGATCGTACATGTTGAACGAGTAATCGGTCATTGCATCTTCGATACGGTCGTACGAGTATACGTCGAACGGAACGAGGACGGTCTCGATCGGCGGTGATGACTCCAACGATGAGAGCCGTTTCGCGGTGCGCAGATCGAGTGAGTTCAACGGTTCGTCGTTGGACGGTTCGGCTCGAACGGCGATTCCCTCATCGTTCTTCATCAGACCGTACTCCAGCAAAGCCTCGTGCGTCAAGCCTCGACATTCTTGAAAACCTCGCAGAGTAACGACGTATCGATTGGGACTGTGTCCAGCTATAGCCACGTCAACCCTTTCACCTGTGGAACACACGCGTCGTTAATTTTTCTTCCGAAATCGAGCAAAAAACAAAAACAAAGGGGTGTAACGCACCTGGATAGACGATTATTCGTTCGGCTCGGCTCTCCGATCCGACCTCGTTACCGTCCACCGCTCTTATCTCCAGATCGTGTTCGGCGACGAAAAACGAGACGGGACAATTGAACGCGTTGGCGTTTATTATACGCAATAACACGCGTCCAGCTCCGTTTTCGATTATGATGCGCACGTTTTCCGTCTACGAGTCATCAAAACGTGTACGCTCGATTCAACGAGCAAAAGCGACGAGTCAATTCTTTCGTTACCTGACCATTGAGAATCAAGGCGGTCGGTTGTGCTGTACGATCAGCTGCAGCGGGCTCGGTGAGCGGACCGGAAGTCCTGGCCGATACGACGAGTATCCTCTCGGTGCTCGGATCGTCACGGGGACCTCGCACGATCAACGACCCGTACAGTCCGTCTCCCTGCTGCTGCACTGCAATTTTTCAGTCTCTTGGTACACTCGCGCTCCTCCAAAGCGCATATCGCTATTGCTACTGTTACGTCCCGTGATTTTATTTCCATTTTTATATGATGGAAACCGTTTGCAGGGTGTCTAATTTTGACTAGAACTGAATTTTCGTGACATTTAAGGATTTTGAAGGCAAGAAATAGGAATTTTTTCATGACTTTTAGTATAACTTTCTGGTATAAAAGTATACTTTGTAATTCTTTAGTGCGACTAATTATCTAAATTTTGATATTTATATTCTGTTCTTTGAAACAGATGTGTGTTGTATGCCAATAAAAAGTATACAATATAAACGACAAGTCACCAAACTGTACAATTCCCTGTGTAGTAAAAAATGTGTGACAAACATCATTTCAAGTTTGCTGTAAAGAAATATATTTTGAGAACATCTGGAAAAATATTAAATACATTTAGGAACTTTGAGTAATATCATCTAATCGTTTTACACGAATAACAAAGAAAAACTAATATGTTGAGATACCGAATCATTTTTATTTCTACTACTTTTTTTTCTAATACCGTAGATTGTCGCAAACCCGCGAAAATTTGAAATCATTTTGGATAAATTAATACAAAAATCGGCAATGATAATGAGTGTTGCAGAGATCTTGAAAAAATCAGGTAGATTGGTAATTTTTCGTGACATTTCATGACTTTTTCAGGTTCGAGTGCAATTTCATGACATTTAAGACTTTTCATGACTTTTCAGGTCAGTAGACACCCCGGTTTAATTTGAAAGTTGTTCCTTTTTTGGGCTCGTGGCACGGGCCGGAAAGAGAAGGTGCATCTCTGATTGGATGTAGCACGATATAAAACACTATTAATTTATAATATTTATTAAGAAGTTTAGACAGGAAAGTTTCGACCATCTTGTGAGATCGTGAAAATGAAAACTGGCGCGTTGAGCTGGGACACTGGGCGCTCTAATCACAATTACCTAGGTGGGGCAAAAGTGTAGAAAGGACTTTGGTTGTTTTCTTTCACGGGCGCAACTATCCCTTTCCATGGCATGATCTTGCTGACGCTAATTTCTTATCTCAAATACTTCGGAAGCCCGTGAGTCGCGTGAGAAATATATATAGCCTATCGCAGTACATTCATTCATAAATATGACTGTCGAGATGACCCAGGACGTAACAATACTAAATAAAGAACATACCCGAGTGGGCATGATAAAAGTGCGTGCCGCTGGTCTCGGGTTTCATGTCGTATCGAAAACTCGTGTACGGTGCTATTGGACACTGTGTGATCATCGGTACACCGTCCATGTGAGCCGAAGCCTGTTGTCGCAATCCGTGCCAATGGAAGCTCACTTCCTCCGAGGACAATCCGTTTTCGACGGTCACCTCGATCCTATCCCCCAGGCAAATCTGCAATTTATACCGCGGCGGTCGTTAAAGAGAGAACATATTTATATCTGCATATGCGAAGCGACAACAACCTCGATGGGTGGTCCGGGACTCTTTCCATTGATGAGCCTCGCCGGATGCTCCTCGGCAGCTGCTTTGCCGACGAAGAATCGATAGACGCATGTCCTCGGTTCCGCTGCTTGATCTCGAATGCACGGACGTGAGCATTCGTGGTGAGCGGCTATCGAGTGTCCCGTCGTTGCCACAGTCAGCCCAATCGCCATCAACGTTATCCACAAGATCATCGGCCTAGCGAACCTCATTGTGACACACGCGAACGAAAATGCCTCGCGGCGACGTGTGGCACTGCGCGCAAAAGTCGCGAAACGCATTATTCACCTCCGACGAGCGCGAGTTCGCGCGACTCTGAAGAAGAAAAAAACCGGTATGCTGCAAGGACGATGAACTCCCACCCCTCCCGGGACCGGGTTCACCAGTCGGATCGGAGAAAAGGAGAGGGGGGAAGCAAAGTGCGGTGGCGGCGGCAACGACGCGAGGTAACGGTATAAACGAGCAGAACGGTTTATTCGCGTGTGTGCCTATGTCGTATATATATATATATATATATATATATATATGTATATATATTATAGTCTCAAGTCAATATTGCTGCGAGATTCGCACGGTAACAATTCAAACTGCAAAGTGGCACGCCGGTTTTCGAGCAAGAGTATCGCCTCGGATTCTCGCATCCGGCGATCGAGCAGCAACTTCCTTCACTCGTCGCTGATATTCTTGTCTTTCTGTAATTTACGACACATATTTATTTGACATTCGTCTCAGTTTAACGTCGTAATTGCGCCGCGCGGAGATACGCTTACTTGGAGCTTGCGCGACCAAGGGGAAAATCGTGTCCGGCAGGCAACGAGATACAACTGCCCTCTACATTCAGGCGATACGTGATCAGTGGAACTTGACGCTTCCAGGCCTTGCCCTTACCGACCAATTTCGACGCCTTCGATTCTTGTTTCTTCAGCAAGCGTTCCATCGTTTTTTTCTACAACCACGGTAGAAAATTAAGACTAAGTACAAGCTGTACGACGTGAGATATGAGTGCGAGAGAGATAGCGGAGATTTTCGAACGGAGATTTCTCGGAGAACAATAATATTTAGGGCAAAAGAAAATCATCAAGCTCTGCGGCCGACAATTCTAATGAACCTGATGCTTCGTTTTTTTCTTAAATGCTTAAGGAGTTTCAGTGACAAGTGATGAAATGTTATCGTTTGATTTAAATTTATTAAAGTAGATTGTTTGCCACATACTGAATGCACCCTTCAAATTTTAAATCAATTTTCTACATCTTTTCCATACAGTTTACGATTAAAAAAACACTTTCCAAGATGCCTGCACTCATCGCTGATCGGCCATTTGACGCACAGAATGGTGTGAAAAATTGTTACATTATGACAATCATGACAACCTAAAATTAAATAGCCCGTCTACACCGTTTATTATTTGACATTTTTGTCGATGAAAACGATCAGTTTTTCCCACACTGACAAAACGTAGAGGCGAAATGTGGCAACATCGTGTGAGTGCTAAATGGCGCGCGTGTTTAAATATCACTAATCGCTGTGGCGTGGCTATACGTCCAATAAAATGCATTTTTAAAGTATTATATTTTTTACAGACACTTGACATTCGTCGTTCAGAATTGATTCGGTTCAATAAAGAAATGTTAATGCTTGTTTTCAATGGACTGTGTGAATTTCTGCTCTCGCTATACTCGCGGTAACAGAATAAGTGTCGCCAAGCGTAAAAAGGCAATCTGGCGATACAAGCAGTGCACTGTCGCCAAATTTATCGAATTCTTTTTTTCAAGTAAGATAATCAAAAAATACATAATGATATTTATTTAAAATACGTATTTAATACGCTCATGTAAAAATAATACTCTTAAATGCAGGGCTCAAAATTTTGTACAATAATCGTGTCATTTTCGAACGAAATATTTGTGTATACAAATTGGCATCCGGCTCAAGAACAATAGAATCCTTCTCCCCCGATTCCTCCTAAAGATAAGCCGTCCAGATAAGCTCTATGAGAATATTAGTGTTCGAAAATTTATGATGTTATGTTAACCTTGTACATCTCCTTAGTCACAATCGATGCGATCCTGCTCTATTCGTTCTCTCTCTTTCACTCAACCTCTCTCCGCTGTTTCTCTTTACCTTGTCCTTTTCTCTCTTCTCATCAGCCAGTTGCTTCCTCTTGAGGGATTTGAGGGCAGCTTTTTGTATAGCCTCAGCCGTCATGACTTTTTCCTTGTAACCTGATGGCAATGAAACCAATCTCTCCACTGCGGGATTCGGTTCGGTATCCGTTTTCCGCTCGAACATGGCTCTCTGACGAGCCGTCATCAATTTTGGATCTTTCGGCTTGATCTTCTTGAGCTCCTCGTCCACCTAATGATCCAGGAACGCAGACAGGCAGGTTAGAATAATACTAAGCGACATAACAGTCCGCCTAACTCACCTCCTCCAGCTTTCCAGACTCTATGGCGTCCAGCCATCGCTCCTCCTCACTGCTAGTCGCGCTCTCTTTACTTTTGCCGCTTTTGTTGGGATTCTTCTTCTTGGCCGATACCCGGCTGGCCTGGACAGTCGCGGCGACGACACTCGCGCCTGAACCTCCCGGAGTTCCAAAGTACGCAGATGGCTTGCCGCTGCTACCTACGATCCTTTATTTTTTTTTTTCTTCGTCTAGTCAATCTTTTACATTTATCAGGCGCGATTCGCTGTGTGAAAACTTCGGCGTACCCTTTACCGGCTACTACATCCAATTTTCTTCCTCGTACTTTGAGGCTCTGCTGCTTCCTCTCCGACTCGTTGGCAACGAACGTACCTCTTCTGACCGCGTCGTTCTCTTCATGCTCGTTGTCGTGGCTCGTTTTCTTCCTCTTGTGCTTCTTGTGTTTGTGCTTCTTGTGACGTTTTTGACACACGATGACGCTCGCCTCTGTGCAAATTAATTACATCGAGATACGCGCAAATTTGCGTTACGATCGAAGTGATAGCGAAAAAAAAAAAAAAAATTGCGAAAAATTGAATCTTTCGTACCCGGTGCTGGAAGAACGGACGTCTCCTCGTCGGTACTCGTTTCCCGTGATCTTTTCATGACGATGGCTCTTCGTCTGACAGCGGCAGGAGCTCCGACAATGCGAAAACAAACTTAACCTATAATGGTAGTTCGCGAAGGTCTCGCAGTGCGCGCGCGGCTGTACGTCTATATATGCGTACGGAAATATATATTCCAACATTAATGCGGAAATATACATTTCAACATTAATGCGACACCGTGTGTATGCAATATATATATTGCATACACACGGTGTCGCATTAATGTTGAAACGTTTAAATAAATCGGAAACGGAGACAAAAAGCAAAAATAGGTGAAATTCGCGTCGAACGATTTTGCAGCGCGTGCAAAATGGCATGAATCGTTTTTTTATGGTCGATATCCTCAAAGCGATTTCAAGATCATGCTTTATTTTTTTTTTTAATGAGAATTTACATTTTTTATTGCCGAATCTATGTAAAAAGAATAATTACCTTTTGTTCCGAACATTATTCCTTTCGCGAAGGGCCCTATTCTGTGGGTGCATAAGCCAGGGCCCATTTGAAGCGTTAGTAGATTACAGTGGCGCTTAATAAAAATAAGTTGCATTCAATTATTATTACCCAATCATGAACGGGAATGAAAAATTTCGCATCAATTTGACAGATTTAGACATTTTTACATGTTCTCTGAGAAGTCGCGGTTACGAAAATTCTTTTGCCAGTTACAATTTTTGTAAGTTTTACCTTTAATATTGTCTTTAAACATTCGGTGACCCCCTGTTTTTATTGTTGTTACGGAATCTTCAGATTTTTTACTAGATCAGTTTATATCAGACATCTAGAGTTATTTAGTATTAACTTCTACCCGCGACTTCGTCTGCGTGGATCTCGCAATTTCTGTTAAAAAAACCCCTTAATGGATTTATTTTTTTAAAGGCTGTCATACGTCGTTCAGAATTTAGTAAAATATGTGATATTATATTTGATTCTATTCGATTTTGATTATATTTTAGTCATTCGTATTCAATGAGAATTAAAATTTCATCATTAGGTTTTTTTAAATATTATAATTAGAACAATATTAGACGTTAAATATTATCGAATTTAAATTATATTAGTTTCGTCGTATTCTATAAGAATTTGAATTTGATAATTACATTAGATTTGCCACGAATGTTATAATTAGAAAAATATTACATATATTTATATTAGATTTGATATTATATTATCATCTATTTTAATTAGATTTGATTTGTTTGTATCTTATAATAAGAATTATATAAGACTGATAATTTCATAATTGAATTAGATTTGAGACGAATATTAGAATTAGAAACATATTAGATGTCCTTTTCATAGCCTATGGATTATTCGAAATAACTCTCTACATGTGTGCCAATTTTCATCAAAATCGGTTCAGCCGTTTAGGCGTGATAGTGGAACAAACATCAGGCATACAGATTAGAAAAATTTAGATATAATTAGAATGATTAGTATCCTGTGTCATAAGCTATCTACATTTTAAATTTCATTGATTATATAATTTTTATTTCATAATTAGATTAGGTTTGAGTATATAATATTGCAATTAGAAAAATATTCGAAATCAGAAGGAAAAGTATCCTATGTCTTAACCCAGGCCATAAGCCATCTACATGTTAAATTTTATTGAAATTGATCAATCAACTCAGAAAGTCAGATTTATATTAGGATATGAATTATCAGATAGAAATATGGCCAGCATGTCATCTCTTCAAAGTGCTGCATATACTAGACGATTTTTAAAGTCGTAATCTTTTGTTACAAAGTTCGGTAAGTTGGCTTGATATTTTACCAGTATACTGGGATGTATTTTTACCTAAACGTAGACGAAAATAAGTTACTTGTTAAATATTCCAGCTCGTGAAAGGAACACCTTAGTTTGATCATTAATTCTGGAGATCGCAATAATTCCGGTTTTTATTAAAAACGATTAACTAAACAAATAAAGAAGTCTCGCAGTGACGGGCTTCATTTTTTTTTCAGGAAACCGCGTCGCATACAAAAGCGTGATTGAAATTTCGTCCCATGCTTCCACGTAAATTAAAAAAAAATAAAGTTTTCTGCACCAGAAACGTCTTTCACATTTATAGCTCAAAGATTACTCTTGCAACTGTTATCGCTGTTAATAACTGTCACAACAGCTGTACTGTACCGTACCGACTAAATACCCAACACAACAATAGCGACAAAATATGCAATAAAAATTCAAACACAAGTAAAACATAACGACATTCAAACGAAGCAGATAACAACAAATACTATGCTATCTTCTCAAAGAAAACTTCCATGATGTTGGTCATGTTGCCCTGATGAATTTATTCATACCGGCTGCAAAAAAAATTAAACGACCTTGATATTTTACTCGGACCTCAAATTCGTTCGACCCGTGTATCCCAGCTATTTTTCTGCTTCGTTTCGAATAACTTCGGCGAATTAATACAAACAAACCCCTTATATCCGTGGGGGGTAAGTAGAGTCAGGGTCCCCTGAACGCGAAAGAGACAACGCGCATTCGTATGTACGATCGATATGTTTTATTTTTACGTTTGCTTAAAACTATGAAGGAATAATGGGGGTAATAAAGGTGTTAGTTGGTGTTTTGTTTGTTGGAACGAAGCCGAGCGAGGCTCGCCCGTTCGCCCTCCTCCTCGTCGGACGTGCACGGTGGACCGCCGCCGCTACCACCCACGGCACCTCGCGACGACGTTGCCTGCATGAGCTCCTGATCCGGTCCGTTTCTGTGCTCGTACAACAGTATGTTGAGCGTTTCCTCGTATATGCGGGCCTCCGGAAACTCGACCTGTCACCAAATAATGATCTTGTTACGCAATTTGCTCCATTTATTTGGGTATACTTCATCTTTTTCGTCGTACCTTCGTGTGCTTCTTGTCGGTCGTGTAAACAATGGAATGACAGCATACTTCGCCAACTTTTCGGCCGTGGCCGTAAAAAGTCCAACAGCATATCTCGCTCGAGCCAATTACGTCTTTGATGAACAAGACTCTGCCGTTGAATCTGAGCGACATCTTGTCGAAGAGTTCTATGTTCTTGAGAAGATTGTCGTCCGAAGTGCTGAAACGGAGCGAATACAGTCGTGACGTTCGATAGGTACGCACGTCGGAGATCGCGTTGAAGTTTGCATCGTTGGAATGCAACGATTTTTCAAATTCATTTTCCTTTTCTTTATTTTTATGCATTTCCAAAGCCGTTTTGTTGTTGTTATTGAAAATTGAGGTCGTAAATTTCTAATACGAATACGTAAAAACGTTTTAGTGATATTCAGAGCCAAAAAAAGTTTGAACGATTAAAAAGAATGAATTTTCGTTGCATTCCTATGATGCAAAATTCAACATCATTGCCTGAGGTAGTACAGGATGTACTTGATTATTTGATTGTCGATCAATCTTTTTGAGATGCTACAAGTAATGCAAACAGGCGTTTTATTTTAAACTGAGGCAGGCTTGCAGGCTATTTAGGCTGAGCAAAGAAATTCAGGATACCGGAATTTCGAAATTACATGAATATAAGAACCAAAGGCGTAATGTGTACCAGAAATTTCGGGGATTAAAACGGTGTTGGAAAAAAAACAGCGATTACCGAATGTTTCAATGACAATTATGTAGTTAACAGCAGCGATAAGTTTGCGAGCATAGAAGTCGGTTTGAATGAAGATAGCGACGCTCTGAATTCGGGACTATCAATTTCTTACTCATGCCAAGTCGTTGTGTGGAAACAACAGCCCGCAAATATGGTAAAATCCGTGAAATTATAGCAACAAATTTGCTCTGTTTCAACATATTTTCAATTAATGTAAGAACTAGTCCTATCTCAATATTTATCAGATCCCAAAGCCTATAATCTCGATTTTATGTACATGTAAAATTATACTGTAACTAGCTTTGGCACGCAACTTCGTTCACGTGGACTTTAGGATTTGATAGAGGAAATGAACAGAGAGAGAAAAAGTAAGAAATACAGAAAGTAGGTAGTCTTATTTCTTAGGCACGGTAGTAAACTATCCGACTGAGGTAAGGGTTATAATAGTATAAAAGTGCCAACCTTCAACTCTAGTATCGTACAATGTCATTGTTGTCTACAGAACTATATGGCTTTGGAATATAGTTTTGTAGACAACATTGTATGATTCGAAGTCTTCTGCAAGAACATTCAAGTTTCAGTCACGACACTCTCGAACAGCCCACACGTAGTCGTCTATGCGAGAAGCTAATCCTTTCTTAGTGCATCATCACGCACTTCAACGAACATATCTTCCAAATTTCATTGAGATAAAAGCAGAGAATTCGATTTTCCCATACAAAATTCAACACCCCGTTGCATCCCTAATGAGAGATTGTTTTAAAAAATGCTAAAATATGCGTTTCATTATTTGTTTTGAAGAATATTTGTACCAAGTTTCAAGTTGATACACGCAAGGAATACAAACTTTTACACCCCATTTTAGCCCTTTAAGAGTTGATTGTTGAGAAATCCTTGAGCAAATGAAGCTGCATAGGGCAGCACTCTTCTCGTTTTTTGTATCACTCAATACCAATCTGAAAGGTCAAAAACGTCTCGTCATGCAACATTTTTGTACTCGGCCCTGCAAACCGACACACGACTGACGTGTTAGCAACAACGTAGCTCAAGTCGATAAAAATGTATAAAATGTTGTGCCATGATTTGTTCGGAACGTTCGGATTAAGCAAATCACTGTTTGGATAACGGAAGGTTCGGTTGGTGGGAGTTTGGATACTCGAGGTACGACTGTAGATACTTTTTTTGATACCAAGAAAGAGGTATTTGAACATTAGCATAGTAAAACTTTCTTCCGACCAGCTATTATGCCTGGTAACTTGAGAAATGTATCAGCGTCTTGAACAGTCTTACCCGGTGTAAGAATATTTATTGTTGTGTCTATTGATGAGAAGTTTGACCACCGGTTTGGTGGTATCTCCGAGCAATATTTGTTCCTCGCGTTGCGACGTTATGAGGGCAACTTTGCACACAGGTTCGGCTTGTCTCTCTTTGCGGAGAAGAGCCTGTTCGCAGGACTTTACCAATTCGGCGATGCAATAATACTTGGCTTCGGCCAGGAGTTCGCTAGTTTCTTTGGCGCTCTCGGGTAGAGGAACCGAGCCGTCCCGCAGAAAATTCAATATAGTACCGAAATGTTTGCCACATCGGTCTATCAGTATCCAGCCTGGAACGGACGTGCGTTGTTAGTAGATGGGAAGGGCCGTCGGATCCTTAAGATCCTGCGCTCGCTCACCTTCCGAATCCGTAAGAACCTCCATTCGTCCTCCGAACATTGCGCGTAGCATCGTATCGTGTTTTCGAAGAGTGCTAATGGTGGTGTAATGTAGAGAACCGCCGATGTTGAGCTTGACGTATTCGGACGGGTAGCGAATACCCGTGCGAGCGGGATCGCCCGACATGGCGAGGGAACTGACGAGCAAGGTCGTCGTCGTCGTCGGGGCGGGGACCGCCGCCGCCGATGACGACGTCGCCGACGCCTCCTCCTCTCGCGACGACGGCGAGTCCTCGATCTTATCGGGTCTCAGGATCATCAACATTTAACGATTAGTTTCTCTCGCGGGCTCTCCCGCCGTCGCCGCCGCCCCGTTTTATCGCGCAGCGCGTTTTCGTTCTCCCGATTACCCGAAGCTTCAACTTAACCTCATTCTTTTACGTCTGTTTCGTTTAGCCTTTTTTTTCTTTTTATTTGTTCTTTCGTTTATATCCGCTTGGGGGCATCCGACGCGCACTGTAGGAAATATCGGGCCGTTCGTTTCGGCGAGTGGCCGCGCGTGGCAGCACGAGCCTCTTCATCTTCACGTCTTTTTCGTTCGCCGTAGCGTCACGCGCGCGATTCGTCGAGTAATTTGGCAAAGCTTTGCGGCAATCGTTCGAAATTATGAGCGACACGTCCCACCTCGCAAAGTACGGTCTCTTCATCGACGAGATGTGCAAAATTCGGCTGGTCGATCCGCAGGTCGCCAAACAGAGTGACAAATTGAGATCAGAGTGTGACAAGTTTGTCTCGAGTTAGTATATAGTGAACTGGCAAATGGCGCTATCACCGTGGTAACTCGCGAGCCAACAATCGTATGACCCGCCACTACCTATATCCACACACACACACACACATACATACTTATCGCAAGATCTTTTTACGTTTCGCAGATATCAGCGAATTCGAAAGAAACAGCAACGACTTCATACGAATAATGGAGGAACTGGGCCGAGAGGTCGAGCGGGAAAAGATGAAAACGATCGGAGCGCGAAATCTCTTGCGTTCGGTCGCCAAGCAAAGGGAATCGCATAAGCAGCGAATGCGAGCCCTCATCCTCGAGAAGAGTATGCAACTCGAGCGTTTGCGCGTCCAACTCGATTCCTTGAGAAAGATCGAGGAACAACAGCTCGAGACGATCGAGCATCTTTCGGCCAACTAAACACCCTGGGGTTTCGTCGTCGTCGCGGTATGCGGCTCATACACAGCACGCGCGCGGCTTGAAAAATAATCTTTATTATTATATCGCGTTAGAGTTGCCAAGTGTGTTTTTCTTTGTTGTCTTTCGTTTTTTTTTTCTTCTTTTAAGGGCTTGTGTGTTTACAATAAAAATAAGAATCAGTGTTGAATTATACAGATAACGCGTTAAAATCTACGCGAATATAAATATATACATACGTATTACAAGATGATAATAATTATTATTGTTGTTGATGTCGTCGGATTATTGGAGCGCTTGCGTTTTCAATTGATTTCAGTTTTCGGCCGCTTGCTCGTCTCCGTCGCGCTCTTCTCCCTATTCTTATCGCTGATCTCGTCATTTTGTCCGTTTGAATTTTCCCGCTCATTCGCGACAACGTTGGCCGGTGAGATTGGCCGTTTCTTCGAACAGGCGACGGATTCCACTCGATTATTGGAGAATTTAACTATTACCGCGGTCATATTGTCGCAACCGGTGCCATCGCCAAGGGTATCGGTCGCGAGGCAATGATCGAACAGCTGCGCAACACGAATGAAAAAGCGCAAACGTTTGTTAGTCCGGAGAAAAAAAGAAAGCATTAGCGAGAAATTTGCTTTGTGTCGCGCTTACCTCTTCGCAAATTTTTGATAAAGTCATTTGCTCGTTGTCGGACAAGAGCAGCATACGGGGACGTACGAAAGCGACGACCTCCTGGCTCGACATAAAGTTCCATATGCCGTCGCAGGCGAGGATCATGAACTCGTCTCGCTCGGGATCGATGGCGATGTGCCGAACGTCCGGCAATGCCGAGATCATTTGTTCGTGAGCCGGTAACGCGGTGTTTTGCTTGTAAGCGTGGTCGCCGAGTGCTCTCGAAAGATTCAAGCCACCGTTAACTCGGCCGTCAGCCGTCACTTTACCGCCCGCCTTCACTATTCGTTCCATTTCCGGCTCGTCTTCCGGCTTGTGGTCGAGGCTCAGCTCGAGGGCTTGGCCGTCTCGGCAGAGAACGCATCGAGAATCGCCGGCATTCGCGACGTATAGATCGCGTCCCCGGAGGATCGCTACCACAGCCGTGCAACCACTGTCCGAACCTGGCTGCAATTTGTTCTTTTTTTTGTTTCTTCCCTCTTTTATTTTTCCACGTTTTTTACTCATTCGCTCACCTCCTCCGTCACGTCCATTGAAAAGTCACTCTCCTCCTCTTCCTCCTCCTCATCCTCGTCTTTATCGTCGTCCTCGTCTTGATCGTCGTCGCTGCTGTCTTCTTGTTCATCCTCGTCGCCCACCTCTTCCGTGTCGTCGTCACTAATGAAGAACGCGTATGATATTTTTTCTTTTATTTTCCTCATTCAAAGCACGTGTATGCGAGTGGATAGGATATAGATTCAAACCTGGCAACTGGTGAACCATCGAACGTCTGGTCCTCGTCATCGTCGTCGTCGTCATCCTCATCATCGTCGTCATCGACGTCGTCCTTGTTAACACCGCCGCCACCGCCGCCACCACCTTCGTCGTCCTTACCGTCCTCCTTCGGCTTTCTACATTTACTCACCTTGATTCGCGGAAGAACCTTTCGAATCTGCCGATCCGTTTCTTTGCCTTTTTGGGAAAGAGTCTGTCGTGTATCGCAGGATGCGCCGTCGCATGGCTCCTCGGCATCGCCGTTTTTCAATGACACGTACACAACGTTGGAACTTTTGTCGGCGTGTTTGGCTTCTGCCACAATGTTTTGCTTCGAAGTGTCGTCTGAGCTGTCGGGCAAGGAGAGGCCGTTGCTGGGGCTGCTGTCACCGTCGCAGTTGTCGCGCATCTTTTCATTGTGGTCCGTGCAACCGGAACTGCTGGCCGCTGGTCGTTCGTCTCCGGGTACCCAACGACGACTGGATGAGGAACAGCTCGGTCCGATAGGCCAAAGCGACTCCACGTTCTCTCCGTCTCGCCGGCAAAGCGAGTATCTCGCCATAACTTCCTCCAATGGCATCGCCGCCTCCATCCTCAGATCCCTCACACTCTCCTCGTTGTCGTCGTCCTCGTCTTGATCCCCTGTGGAGCCATCTATTCGTGAGATAGTCCAGAATTTCACAGCGCGGTCGATCGTCAGCTACATACCTCCCGCCGCACCGCTACTCGATTTATCTCTCTGTCGGACCTCCTCACCATTACTGCTCGTCCCGGCTATCTCCTTCAGGACCGCCGCTATTTCCGGCTTGGTCAGCGCCGCGTCGAACCCCAAAAATGCATCTATCAGCGCCTGCTTGACGTCGCCGTTCTTATACGCCTCTGTGTTTTTTATAAAATTTGGCAATTCTTTGGCGCAATATGTGGCGACTTCGTGACCGCCGTGACCATCGTAGACAGCGAACAACGACGTCTCCTCGTCATACTCGACGCAACAGTTGTGAGCATCCTGCGGACAAACGAAACAGCCTTCAGGTTTCTCCTGCTCCCTGTCTTCTCTCTATTATCTTTTTATACTTATTCTTTTTTTTTCTTTTTTTCTATTTGCCTACCTCCTGGCTAACCCGCCAACCTTGCATCGAACTCGCGCCGAACGCCACATTTTTTCCGCGCTCGTCGCTCGAAATTTTTTTCGTTATTGGTTCGGACAGATATGCCCCCATCCTGCCGCTGCTACTTCTTGTCGTTATCGCCGATCCTGATGTGCACACTCGTCTATTATAATTTGCTATTTATTATTATTTACGTCCGACCGGCTCGCGTGCTTGTGTGCTCCGTTTCCAAGCTACACTGTGGAATCACCGCCGCTGCCGCGACCCGCGACCGCGCTATTCAGGCGAACTTCGATACCGACCGAGCCGCGAAGCCCCGAGAGAACTCGAAATTCGATTGCAAGATTTTCCTAAACAACTTATGGCAAACAACGGCGAAAAAAGTGACGAGCCGTCCAGTCATTTGGGAAAGACCTCGCCCGTTTTCGAAACTTCTGGCAATGAATTTGAAAACGGGCATTCTTACCGACTGAGCAGGTTTGCCTCCATGGTGCGTACCGACCGAGCTGCAAGAAATCTCGACCCTTAGACAAGATCGGCGTAGTAGGGACCCTCACTTGAGCGTAACTGACTCCGTCAATTTACCGGTAAGGGACACGCGTCGGCAAGACTGGGTGCAATGACGGAACGGTGTATCTCAGTGGATCTCATTCGGCAGCTCGAAGTAATTCTTATTTGGAGAATAGGATGAAATGTGATGCCTAGCCGGTCTCGCTTGAATTACGAGTCTACAATTCTTTATTCTCACTATACAGTGACTGATTATTCAAAACGAAACATTGATTCAAAACCTAAATAGCAGCCGAGCTTATCATCATATGGGACAGTGGCGAGTTTGACGCGCGTGCGCGGACTGAGAAACGGCGTCAACGGCATGTGCAAGGTCAACATAACCTCGATATAGACACTTCCGACTTTTCGTGAAGGATTAACGTTTATATTTTCAAGCCAACTATACGAAAAATATTTGATTGCGTGGAGTGTTGTTTATGTCTGATGCGCTCAACGGTAAAAGACGTGCGTGAAATGTTTGACAAGAAATTCGTCACTGACAAAAAAAACCGTCATGGCGAACGAATGCTGTTTCAAGTTTTCTTCAATTTACTGTACTCAAGAAAAAATGTCATGCCGTGAACAGGTCACCATTCCTATTGGAACAAATTAATTTTTCGTGCGTAATTTCTTGGGTTTGTTAGGATTATTGTGTCGTATTTTCGGCGAAATTCATGAAGAAAAATCCTTAGTTCGTTTATTGGCCACTTGGCGCTTCCTATCCGTCCCTCCAATGATCGCCGAGTTTACGATCGCAACCGGCGCAATTCACTCATTTTTTTTGTTATTGTTATCGAGTAAAACAATTCGAAAAGACAACGAATGGCAACGTCAAAGAGGATATTCGTCACCGTGGGAACGACGAAATTTGATAACTTGATAAATGCCGTTCTACATCCGGATGTCTTGAAGGTGACGGAAAACAAACAATTCATGGGCCAATTTTTCCATTACACTCACATTTCAGGTTTTCGACGTCCGTCAGTATCCAATAAGGACGCGGTTCCAAACCCATAACTGCCGAACGATGATCGATATTAACGATTATTGCGCTTCAATTTTTATTATCATCATTCACCATCCTGTACCTCTAAATAAGAAAAAAAAGTTTACATGCATTTCAGGAGCTAAGCGATCGAGGCTATGATCATCTGACTTTGCAAATCGGCAACACGACTCTAGAGCCGGACTGCACGTCCAGGCATGGTTTCCGCATCATCGAGTTCTTTCGCTTGAAACCTTCGATAAAGGAGTACATGAGGTCCGCAGATTTAGTCATAAGCCACGCCGGTGCCGGCAGTTGTCTGGAGGCACTGGGAGAGTGCAAACCTCTGATCGTTGTCGTCAACGATCTACTCATGGACAACCATCAGTTGGAACTGGCTCAACAATTGCACGACGATGGCCATCTATATTATTGCACTGCAGGCAATCTTCGCAAACTGGTAGCGACGATGGATTTGTCCAAACTAAAACCACTGGAACGCGATAATAGCAAAAAAATTGCCAAATTGATAGACAGAATAATGGGCTTCTGATTTTGTTAAGATGGATCACCAGAAACCTGGATTCTGAAACTTTTTCGACATTCCTCTGTACTGTAATCAATGTGCAAGCCGGTGCACGACTAAGCAGCCACCGATCTGAGGCTAACGCTGCTCGGCACGAGAGACTGCAAAAGACACACGTTGTTCGTACAATACTGTCGAACTTATCCAATTTTTGTATATGTACTTGAGAAAAAATGTTCTTTCTATACATGTAAAACAGTTCCGTGACTGACTGACATATAGACAATGCAAAGCCTAAACCGCTAAAGATGGAAACATAAGATTCCGAAGATTCCTTAGAACGTGTAGATATGCACTAAGAAAGGATTTTTCGAAAATAAACTCCTAAGGGGGTGAAATGGGGTGTCAAAGTTTGTATGGAAAAACGAATTTCTTGCGTGTATCAACTTGAAACTATAAATATTCTTTGAAACAATAAATAAAACGCATATTTTAGAATTGTTTAAAACAATTCGGAAGGTATGTTCCTTAAAGCGCGTAAGAAATGTATTAAAAAAGGATGAGCTTGAAGGGTCAACGATATGTGGGCTGTTTGAGTGTCGCGTGCCGAAAACTCGAATGTGCTTGCCGAAGACCATAAATTGTATAATGCTATTTACAGAACTATATTGCAAATCCAGATAGTTCGGTAGACAACAATGACATTGTATGATACCGGAGTTGAAAGTCGTCACTTTCATACGATTATTTCATTAATTTCATTAATTGCCAACGTTTACCTCAGTCAGTCAACCTACCACCGTGCCTGAGATATATCACACTCTACCTTCTTTATTTCTTACTTTTTCTCTCTCTTTGTTTATCTCCTCTCTGGATCAAATCTTAAAGTTCACACAGACGAAGTTGCACGCAAAAGCTAGTGTTTGCGTAAATATAGAAACAAGTTTGTGAGAATGTAAAGGTATAACTTAAAATCCTAGTAGGGTCCTTAGAAATAATGTATTGTAATATATACTCTAATATATAATATATATTCACTGTATATTCATATAGTTTTTCATATGTATATTCATATAGTTGTGCTATAGTCCAGAATAAACAAAATAACGTTGAAGTTTTCATCGTTGGAATGCATCAAAAATTCTTTTTTTTTTATTCTGTTATTCCTTCATTTTCATTATTATTCGAGATCGTTTTTTGCAAATTTAGATTGCAGATTTCCAATAAAAATTCTGTAAAAACGTTTTGGTGTTCTTCGTAGTCTAATTGCGGCAAACAAATTTTGGCTTTTCGATGAAAAATTCACTTTCATTGCATTTCAAAAATAAAAACTTCCCCATCATTAAGCAAAACGTACGATCGTGCCTCCATTAATTTAATTCGGAGTTATAGGTTTAAGGTAACGCGTCACACGTTCGGTCGGTAAAAATCATACTCCAAAGTTTTTTAGACGGATTACATTTCGGGCAAATGAAGAGATAAACGTTGTTTGTCTTTTAACAGAGCGAAAGGTATTTCTTTTATTTTTCCGAACTAAGTATCAGTCGTCTGGGAATCTGTAAATTCTCAAATATATGTCCTGCAAGAAAACTAAAATCATTTTTATGGCATGATATGTATTAAGTCTCAAATGTCCAGTTAACACAGTTTTTCTTTCTACGATCGTTTCACCTGGATTCGTTAATTAACGCTATTAAAGCAAAACTTTTGTGTGAATATTTCGCGCCTCGTAACTGCATAATGTTCACGCTACTGAACTGTTGGAAACGTTGCCATGGAGTTCAATAAATATGTATGGGAGAGCCAAACGAGAACATATAAGGAATTTCACCAGCAATTAATCACACTACCATTACGTAGCGACAAGTTGTGAAATTTTCCAAAAAGTTTTTCACACGTGAATAGCCCACACGAAAAATCGAAAACATTCCATTCCATTTTTTCATTGTGCTTTTGCGCATGATATCTGAGAGTACAACAGCGTCCGACAAGAACACAAAAGACAATTGCAAATTAAAAACGTAATTCTTCAACCAGGTAGTGGATCGATCCCGAATGTTTACAGGCTTAGAATAAATGAGGTAAATATGCATCCCATTTTTATCGCCAATGATAGCGTATTTGTAAGGCTCCTTAAAAACGTCTCAAATAAAACATTAACGATTTTAGGATATTCGTCGAGTCAGACTATAACGGCTTTATTTAATAATTAACATGATTTACAATAAGCATATATATTGTATTTAAATAACTGTGAATAGAAATATGCTCCGAGGAAGAGTATGAAAAAAAAAGGAAAACAATATATATCTGGCAATGTGAAGCAAAAGTTTAAAGTCCCGGACGATACAGGCTACGCCTCGGGATGCACGAGACTCCGATATACGACGAGAATTGAACAACACTTCGTCAATGTCAGTACAGTTTCAACGTAAAATCGGTTTGCTCACCCGGAGAATTCAGCCGCGTATGCTTTCGACTGCCGTTTTCTTTTTCTTTGTGTCTTTGATTCGTGCGAATACACGTCCATATTTCGATTAGAATAATTTATTATGGATTCTTGATAATCTCAAAGTACGTCCTTTACTTCCTTTCGTGTCTTTTTTTTTGTGTCGTTTTCGTTTTATCGTAGCTTTCTCATCGCAGTACAGATTATAGGATTTAATGATCATTCTCGAAGATACACGGACACGGAGAGAAACTACATAATTTTGACAAGAAACTTCTTTTTCGTCTTCTTTGTTTCATTGGCAGCGAGTTTATTTGGAAACGAGTCCGAGGCGGGTCATCTCCTTCAACAATTCACGGCCCATTTGTGCCGGGCTTCGCGTCACTATGACACCCGCCTGTAACGAGACAAAAGTGTGTACGGGACAATTTTAGTGTCGATCGAATTATTTAGAATTGTTTATACGATCCGCAAAAAAAAAAGCTCCAAACTCACTTTTTCAAGAGCGTGTATTTTGTCTTGCGCTCCGCCCTTTCCACCGGAAATGATGGCTCCGGCGTGGCCCATTCTACGACCGGGAGGCGCTGTGACACCGGCGATAAATGAAACTACGGGCTTCGCTTTCGCACCCTGAAATAATACATACGAGCAAAAATTGGAATGGTTTCGAAATACCGCAAAATTTCGCCTGCTTGATTGTTTGGATATTCCTTGAATTCGAAAATGTCGCTCGGACCGAGAAGCACGTTTTTTTGCAAGCTCCGAGTGTCGATTTACTTTTTCGTCGGTTGCCGTCAACGCGGTGTGTTCGCTGGAATTGGGAACGGGATTTAGGTATCAAATAACTCGTAATGGCAACCAACAGTGTTATGCTCCGTGAGATATTCGGCGGCGGACTCCTCGGCGCTACCACCGATCTCGCCGATCATGATGATACCCGAGCAATCCGGATCCGCCAAGAAAACTTCGAGACAGTCGATGAAGTCGGTGCCGTTGAAAGGGTCACCGCCGATACCAACGCACAGCGTCTGTCCAAGTCCGGTCTGAAAATCATATGAAAATGGACTTGCATGAGTTTCTAATATGAAGAAACCTAACATTGAAATTATAACTTGTACAAATTATTATTATAATGGATATTCTACAAGATTATAATAATTTATCACAAATTATAATTTTTATGAATATTTCATAAAATTGCAATTATTTATGATAAAGTATTTTTATAATAAATGTTTTATGTAAATATAATTCTGATAGTTGATATTTCGTAATAGGAACACGCCAAACTATATATGGCGGATGGAAGTGGGATGTAGAGGTATAACGATAGAAACATGGACGAGAGCGATAAACCATTTGATAGAGATAATGAAGAAGAGGAAAGAAAGATGGCCGAAGAAATGCCTCAAAAAGGAGGCGAGAGGGGTGCTAAATTGGAATCGAACATTATGGGGAGAGGAAGTCAAAAATGCAATAGAGGAAATACGAGAGGGAAACATATGAAGAGCTATAGAAAACGATGATATAAGAGAAATGGAGAGCATAGTAGAAAGAGGAACGAGAACAAAAGGCGACCAAGAAATCCAACAGGATTGGAATAAAATTGAAAAATCGACTTATTGCCCACAATACAAAAGCAAGAAGAATAGCATAGAGACAGAGAAGTATTGGGAGGATGTAAATATAACGGGCGAAATCCAAGAAACTTGGACGATATCAAGATGTGGAAATGTGGGGAAAGAAGGAAACAAGGGATATAGTGACAAGTGCAGGGTTTGTAAAAAAAAAGTAGAACATTTAGTGCGTATATGTACGTACGAGAAAGTAAAGGAAAAAAATTAAAAAGAAATAGTAGAAAATCTGAGAGAGGAAAAGGAATGGAAGTGCAGGATATGTAAAGAACAGAATGAGACGTTGGACCACCTGTTGATCTGTAAAAAAAAGCAGGGAGTGAGTAAAAGAGAAAGCAAGAAAGAAAGCGGAGGAGTGGATGGAAGGAATAGATGATGTAGCAATAAAGGCGTAAGTTATAAATATGTGGGATGGGAAAATACAAAAAGGGATATGTGAATGTTTTAGAGAAATAGAGGATGTGTGCAAAAAAATGAGTAAAGAGGAAGGGGGAGGAGAGACGGAGTAGAGAAATGAATGAAGAAAAAGAGACGAACGCCTTTCTTTTCGTTTACCCGAAATGTGATCCGTTTAGGAGAACACTTGGCCGTAGGATATTTACCATCCGGGCGTGTCTGCTATGGTCCTTAAGCGGAAAGTTACGATTTTGTAAAAAAAAATTAGCAAAAGCTGTGCAAATAAAACTCGTTTGATTGATTGATTGATAGTAGGAAATCTGGAAATGTGGATGGGGGATAAACAGCAAATCGGCGAAACGATACGGGCGGTGCTAAAAACGGATCTTGTGACTGAACCATGCATGTATATAAAGCATTTCGCAAAAGTAATTGGGAAAATGATAAACGAGGAAACGAAAGGCAAAATGAAAGTACAGTATAAGCTTAGAAATAAGAAAATTTTGCAAGGGGAAACGTGTATGTAAACTCGTACGAGGGGGGGGGGGGGGGGGGGGGGGGGGGGGGTCTGTGTAAACACCCTAAAGGGATATACCGAGAATAATAAATACTACTACTATTTGATATTTCGTGCAGAAAATACGGTTTTTACGCGCTCCTATTTATTTCGGTCCTTTTCACCTCCACCGTAGTTCCCGTGCTATCGATTATGTATCGGAACTTTGTACATTACCAGATACGTACCAACGTTGTCTGATTTACAGCCTCATAGGTCAAGGTTCCCGATCTCGAGACAATACCGACTTTTCCTCTCTGGTGGATGTGTCCCGGCATAATACCAATTTTGCACTGTAAAAAACAAATTTAGGTCAGAGGTCATCGAATTCCACGTCGGAGATTGCGATCAGCATAATCATAAAATAATAACAAAATGAATTTAAAAATAGTAAATTTATTCACAATTCATAATAGGGTGTAGTCAATTTAGCAAACACCGCTATTTTTATTGCAAAAAAAAATTAAGAATTTCGAGTAAATCAAACGGTTAAATAGAAAGGGCTAATAAATCATAAAAATGAACGTATATCCACTTTTTTAGAGGAATTCACACTGACCTGTTCAGGTGCAATAATTCCAGGACAATTTGGGCCTATAAGGCGCGATTTGTTCTGCTCCAGTAATCGCCTCTTGACCTTGACCATGTCGTGTTGTGGGATGCCCTCGGTGATACAGACGACCAGCGGCATCTCCGCATCTAGAGCCTCCATAATCGCATTCGCAGCTGCGGGCGGAGGAACATAAATTACGGAAGCTGTCGCTCCTGTGGCCTCCTTCGCCTGTGAAAAACATTTCTCATATATATATATCTCTTTTTAATTTAAGACACGACACGAAAAAATGATTATTCGAGGTGACCCGGTGTTATATAATCGGACGCTTCTCGGAATTATTCCAATCGAAACAAGAAAAACAGACAATACAATACAAAAGTTAATTGGAGTTGATCAAATACGAGATAATTTTTCAACAAATCAATTTGCACAAACGATAATGATAGAGGAAACTTGCCTCCTTGACCGTCTTGAACACGGGCTTGCCAAGATGTTCGGTGCCCGCTTTTTTAGGACTGACACCACCGACAATTTTGGTACCATAGTCGATCGCCTGTTGACAATGGAAAGTTCCCTGCTTCCCCGTGAAACCCTGGCATATTACTTTCGTGTTCGCGTCGATTTTCAAATTCTTCCTCGTCTGGGTGTAATTGAATCTTATTTGACTACCCAAAAGACTCGTCGGCGTTCTCGCTGTATGGGAGAAAAAGACGAATAAAAAATTGGGTCATAGGAAAATTGAAAAAAATCCTTTAACAAATGACACACGTCACAGCGCACAGTAGAAAATGTAATATAAAGGAAGATGAAAAGATGCTTCTCTAAAATCAGTATTATTCTTAATTCCAACTATGGATAAGCATAGTCTGAAAAAAATCTTCTGGTAAATCTTGTGCTACGGTAGCGTGAACAGGTTTTCCTCACAATGTATGGTAAAATATGGGGGTTAACAATGAGCGTTGAACTTTTGATCGCGTCTATACGTGCATTGCTGCTACACATGAGAGAATTATCTACACATCCGTATAATGTAAATTATTCTTCTCAGTAGTGCACGAACAACTCCATGCGGGTCATTTTATCTTTTTTTGGAAATAATTCTGTTTTTTTTTTACCTCATTGGGATAATACGTGTCTCATGTCTGGTATTTTTATAAAAAGATATTGACGCATTTACTCATAATACTAAAAGAATCAGACTAGCGTCAACATTTAATACAGTTGCTATAGACGATACCATATAGTTTGGTAACTCTGACATCAAATACCTCGAGTAAAAAGTGGCAAAATTCTTACAGTGTTGAAGTTTGCATCATCGAAATACAACCGAAGTTCTTTTTTGTGTTTTTATTTTCTTCTTTTCATTATTATACAAAAATTTGTTCTTGTAGATGTATTTTATAGAACGCTGAATAAGTATCTTGAAAAATGATTAAGGCATTTTTGTAGGCAAAATCTGCCAAGGGATATTAAGGAAATTTATAAATATTAATTTTCATTATATTCCCACAATGCAAACTTCGAGCTTATAAAATTCTTTGGGATTTTGCAAACAGTAAGCCATGACAATTCTTTTTGCTTACTATACATTTTTTTCAATCCTGTGCAAAGACGCATGTGAATGGCCTCATAAAAAGTATACAATATTTTTTGTAGGTATCGCTCATAGAAGTAATGTAAAATTCGAATGATCGTACGCCAAAAGGTATTAAGTTAAAAATATTTACAAAAAACGCACGATAAATACTGATCGTAAACATAACGTTAAGGGGTTACGTGGGTTTGAAAATTTCAAAAAAATCCATTTTTTTAAAATTTTATTATCTAATAGTACAATATGGCTAGAATATTCTCCCAAAGTTTTAAGTCAATCGGAGTCAATGTCTAGGAGAGAGAGCCTTTGGGAATTCCCCCTGTTGGGAAAGACCAGCTGGGAGCGACGCAGGTTTTCGTATTTTTCTCAAGACACTATTTTTGAAGTTGGTGGACACGATTTCTCAAAAACTAATGCACCTATCTTATTGAAATTTTGCACACTTCTTCAAAATAGCATTGACTAGTGATTGAACGAAGGTTTTTTTTTTCGATTACACCTAATTTTCTAAGGCTATACGTAGTGTTAATTGTACCAAAAATTGTACTATTTGCATACAACTCTGCCAAAAATTCAAATTTCAAGTTTTTTAAAAATCCTTCGTTCAATCACGAGATATACTTATCTACTAACAAAAAAAATTTGGTTTATTAATTTCAGATAAAGCTATCATGAGTTATCCTGACCACCACGAGGACACTTTTTTTTGAGGGGTCTCCGGAAACCAGGTCCCACCGACTGAATTTCCCAAATGTTTGGACGAATTTTTAAAAAAATATTGTTAAAATGTTGCCCTTTTAAGTGCTTAATATATTGAAAAAAATAATTTATATAGTAGTAGTAGTATTTTATTCCGAGTATACCCTTAAAGGGTGTTTACATACTTGCCCTTCTTTATCCCCACTTACCATAAGCTTACATACATTTTATAATTTGATGCTTACATCTATTGTCATTTGTAGATGCTTAAACCTACTTCCTATTCCCTTATTTTCCTAGTCTCTCGAATTGCCTCGCGTAGTTACACAGTTGTTTTATTGGTTTCAATTTTAGTTGCGCCTCTATTTTCTGATCGATTTCCTCCCCCTTGTTGTTCCCCAACCGATGTTCTAATTCAGCCACTATCGCCCGATTGATGTTTCCCTTCACTTCCGGGCACTCGCAAATGTGGCTCCAACCTTTGGTTTCTTTCTTGCACATTCTGCATTTGGCGTCCTCGTAACCCTTTTCCTTGTTTCTCAACACATTCCCACATCTCATCCTTGCCCACATTTCTTTCATCTCTCCGCTAATTGTCGTATCTTCCCAATATTTTTCCATTTGTATTCCTATTTTCCTATTTTTATATTCTTTACAGTATAAAATAATTTATATATTATATTTTTTAAAAATAGAGAAAATATGCTTTTTTCGGGTTTTGAAACCCACGTAACCCCTTAAGGCAGTATTGTGGTCGAGAGCGCTGTTTTAGAGGTGATTTTTAGGATGGAGTAGCTGTTAAACTCTTTTCTTTCTGAAATTTTTTCCACACGTTTATTGATCCTTCTAGAATATGGACAAATAAAAAAAAATTATTCTTGTATATTTTTATACATTCGTTCACGACGGTGCCTGGAAACCGGACAAATGGATAAAGGCACAACTTGAATATTATAGATCTAAGAAACTATGTTGTAAAACTGATTAATTTATCGACAGTCAATGAATCCTCAATTAATCGTTCGGTGATATAAATCTCTGTCGTCTACAAAGGTTTCGATTTTAGTGTCGAAACTCCTTAACTACAAACAATCATTTGTACCGAGTTCATATATAATCCGTTACGTATTGCCAAATAAAAATAATTTCAGATTGAAGTTTCGTCGTTGGGCTCGTTCGACAGATGGGTAACGCAGCCAAATTATGCTTCAATTTCGAGGTCAAGATCTACTCTCTGCATGGCTGCGATACAACGAGGTCACGGACGTTATAAATACTCGTTTGAAGGTGGGACGTGTCGAGCTAATCGTTAAAGCTTATGATTTTGTTTGTCGACGAACAAAATCATCACGAAAATGAAATCTTCCAGGATGGGGTGATCGAATCTGGAGAAAGTACGAATTGCAGGGGTTTGTAACAGCGGCCGACAAACGGAGTAGTTCGTTAGGTCGGTTCGAAGGTTGACGAGCAGCGGCAAGGTCGCTGTCAGGCGCTTAGTGCAAATTGACGAGTAAACCTTCCCTTTTCTTACATAACAAGCGTGATACGTGTTGATAGGCGAACACGAGGGCAACGTATTCAAATTTAGAACGAGTACGATAGAAGAAATTTGACGTGGTCGGAAAAGTGAAAAAAGAAATATGTCAATGACGAGGGCGACGAGCTGCGTTCGAGGGTACAAAGTGCGAAACGATTGGCTCATAATCGAGCCTAAATGATTAATCGAGTCCCACTTATGAATTAATTGGCGAGAATATGAAATGGGAAGAGAAAATTGCTCACCTGTAAATTTTGACAATGCCCTGGCAGCAACAGCCATGTTTTCTTCGTTTATCTAAAATAATTTCTCACAAGAAATAACCAAAAACTTATTCGTACGCGCGAATCAATCGTTCCGTTACACCCGTGTTTAATTCAACATGAGAGATTTTCTACCTACTGTGGGAGGGACGAAAGATTGAGAAATCGAGGAACAGCCAAGAATCGGGGGAGAAACACGACGGATACACAACGGGGGCGAAGTCAAACTCTTTCTCTCTCCCGACTTCGCGGCCTGAAGAGAGACCCGTCTCTCACGCTGCGTCGATAAAGTCACTCCGCTATATGTGTAAAAAAAAAAACGATGTAGATATAAATGTATATGTATTGGGCGGGGGGGGGGGGTGTGGAGGGAACGATCGAAAAACAATAAAAGTATGCATCGTTCTCGTTTTTATTTCTTACGTCTCACACGATGATTGCCGGAGGACCTCTTCATCTTTTTCACTAATGTCATGAACCTTAAGGTTATGTGACACATCGACCGATGGTAACAGGACAGTAATCGTGATTTTTTTCCAAAGCGTTTCCTTAAGGCCAAGTGTCACACCGACCGAGCGGCCATGAGTGCGAGAGAGATAGCTGATTTGCAGATCCCCAATGATTTCTGAAACGGTTGATTTTTGGGAAAAAAGAAAAGAAACACGTTCCGCTCTGTTGAACGACGAACAACCGCTTTCTCTTCTTTTGCCCGAAATATGATCCGTCTAGGAGAAAACTTGGCAGTAGGATTTTTACCGACTGGACGTGTGACACATTGCCTTAAGAGCAACTACAAGGTTGACATAACCTCACAAATTTCAAAACTGCGTTTTCTCATAAATGCTAAAGTTTTTAAAATAAAAATAAAGCCTCAGGTTTTGTAGAATTTTCCGAAGCAGAGCTCGACGATTTTCTTTTGCCGTAAATATTATTGATCGCTGAGAAATTTCCGTTCGATAATATCAGTCGTCTTTCTCACGCTCATCACCTTCGGATCACCTTAAGGCTGCTCGGTCGGTAAGAATCTCGCTGCGTACTTTTTCTCCAAGACGATTAACATTTCGAAAAAAAAAGAGGAAGCTTCATGCGTTGTGCCTTCGAGTAAGCGAAAAAAACTTTTGCTTTTTCCGAAAATTAAATCGTATCTGAGAAAAGTGAAAAACGGATTTTCAGATTCTTCCTCGAACTCGTACGTCACTTTCGCCCTAACCTTCTCATCACCTTTGCATCACCTTGAGCCGATGCGTGCGAGGGAGATGGCAAGATTCGCGTTGACTTGTGCAACAAAAAAAAAACTACCCCCGTCTTATCGACAGAGTTCGTTACGAAACGATGATTCGTGGATAAGCTTCACATTGCGCGGGCAGAGATGTCGCTCCGACGGAATTCTCGCTGGTCTATTTCACAGCGCCCCCGCCCCCCACTGCGCGCAAATGCAGCCATAAATGTGGATCGTGAACTCGTCGTGGACGTGGTTGTGTGCGCGCGGCGGCCGATCTATGCGTACATTCTTTTTCAGTTTTATTGTTGTCACACTGTGACATCCGAGAAAATTATTCGGGACAAAATTCAACGCGTAACGGAGATCGGAGTATCGTAAAATCGAGGAAAAAAAATAAATCCCAAGTGCTTGGGCGTGTACGAGTGTAGCCTTAAATATGTTTCGTTAGTGCGGCGAATAAATGGGAGCGATGTGTCGACGGTCGTAAAAACTCATGCCAAAAAATGACGTGGTGAAGAGAGAGAGAGAGAGAGAGAGAGAGAGAGAGAGAGAGAAAAAGAGAGCGAGCGAGAGAGAGTGAGCGGAAAAGAGTGAGAGCGCGAGAGCGAGTGCGGCAGAGACGTAGAGGGAGAGAGAGAGCGAGTGCGTGAGGGTCCGTGACGGAGAACGAGAAGAGAGAGAGAGGAGAGACAGTGTCGCTTTGTCGAGTCTCTCGGGGGAGGGGGTTCCAAAGCCGAGCGAGGTATGTTCAAAGATTTTTCATCTCGTCGATTTATTTGCCTCGTTTACCCCCAGGCCAAACAAATAACCCGAAAACCAGCAAAAACTTTCGTATCTCTGGCCCTTGCGGAAATCCGGCATGACGCGCTTGTACATCGTATTGCCGTTGCGTTTAGACTCGTAACTCTATTACGTGTTTTATAATGTAAGCAACACAGCGCGGAGTGGGAGGAGCAACAACAATTACAGTTTCGTACGTGAATTTAAAAAAAACCGCTCCGAGAATATAAAAAAAAAAGGATATGAAAAAACGCCGAGAATTTGCCGAGTTCTTGGAATACTGTGCATAAATTGTAAACGAAAAATTGCTCGTCCCCGTCAACAGCGTAATACTTAACTATCGGAAAATTATTATCAAAATTCTTCTCGCAGTACGACACGCTCTCGCGACGTACAATACAACAAAGCTATGAAAATAATGTAGTCGGTGATAATTCGAGAGCGTAGATTCCATTGTGTTCGTACGACTTTTGGAGTCACGGAATTATGGAGGTTGCTGCACTATTGCGTGAAAAGTAACGAAGTATAGCGATTAAGGAAAAGCTGGAAATTCTGTTGGTGTCTTTTTTCAATCTCCCGTTGCGGCCTTGTTATCGGCGGTTTATGACGAGCAAGACGCGCGTTATCGCCTCCCCTGTTTCATACTTTGCCCCCTGCGCCGGCTTTTCACGCCCAGCGCTGATATTGTTTGACAATCGTGCTTTGCACTCGTTTCTGTGCCTTAACAGCATGGAGGCTGGCAAGAGCACCGACGACGTCTGGAGAAAGGAAAAGAGCGAGGACCGAAGCGAACTTTTCAACACCGCAGACTCGGCGGCCGGTTCTGTCGACGCCAATCCGACTTCTCTCGTGGATATATTCGACACTGCTTTTACATCGACGCCCGATCCTTCTCCCCCGAGATGTCCCGCCGGTATTGCATTCACTTGGCATTTGTTACTAGTCCGTTCGTCGTTGAATTTTTACATTTTTGTTGAAGTTTGGGTTTGTCGGAACACAACGAAAGCTCTTTTTTTTACATTTTATTTTCCTCATGTTTATTATTATAGATTTTTCTTCTATGGATTTATATTGTAGATCGCTAAATAAATATCTGGAAAAATGTTTGAGGGATTATTGTAGGCAAAATCTGCTACAAAAAATTAAGGTATTCCTTGCCTGGGGGCCATATTTTGTAGGCGCATAATAAAAAATATTTATTACACAATAATACAGTGGTGCATAATAAAAATAAGCTACAATAGATTATTATACCCAATGACGAACAGGTATGAAAAATTTCCTCATCAATTTTGTAGATTTAAACATGTTCTCTGACAAGGAAGTGTCCACCTTCGATTTTATTGAGGTCTCAAGTGTCTGCCTTCAATTTTGGTGAAACTCATATATGTGATGAAACATTGGAAACTATTAGACACGTATTTTTTTTCATTGGTGGAAAAACGGTTTCAAGGGTAGGAAACCACAGTTCAAACCGCGAATGGAAAGAAACTCAGAGGGGGTAGTTTACTGTCAAGACAAACGTAATCATTTCTAAACATGAGAAAACATTAAATTGTCGTTTATAGGACTATTTTGAATCAGCGGATACATTTTGAACACAAAAAACACGACTGTGATGAATAAATTCATGTAAGGAGTAGTTTACACCTTTAAGTTTGCAGTCTGGCAAAAACGCAAAAACATGTAAACTTGAATTCTATTCTTCCTTCAAAATTGTATCTGTTTTATTCATTTTCACGTAGCCCTCCTAAGTGTGGTGTGAGAAAAAGGCAAATGAAGGGATGGTTCACCCCTTAGTTTGATTTTCTTTCAGTACTTCTATAGTGGAGTTTTCATTGCTTTACATTAGAAGAATTTTGGTTTTTGTTTCATTTTGATTGGTGGACTACTTGTCAATGAAAATGTAAAAATCACTTCTCAACACGCCTTTCTTTGAGGCGTGGTTTCGCCCCTAAAAACAGTTTCACCGCCGATAAAAATAATACTTCTCTAATAGTTTTCAATGCTTTATCACATATATGAGTTTCAACAAAATCGAAGGTGGATACTTAAGTGATGTTCATTGTGAGAAGTCGCGGTTACGAAAATACTTTTGCTGGTCACATTTTTTAAAGTTTTATCATTAATATTTTCTTTAAACATTCGGTGATCCTCTGTTTTTATTGTTGTTACAGAATCTTCAGAATTTTTACATGTTCAGAGCAGCTTATCTCAGACATCTAGAGTTATTTATTATACGAATTATCGAATACAAATGTCGCGAGCATGTTATCTCCATAAAATGGCGCATAAATTAGACGATTTTTAAAGTCGTAATTTCTTTGTTAAAAGCTTGGCAACTTGGCTTGAAATTTTACCGGTACACTGGGATGTATTTTTACTCGATTGTAGACGAAAATCAGTTAATTGGTAAATATTCGTTGCATTCCAATGATGCAAACTTCAACCCCATATTTTTCTCGTTGCGTGTTGCTTTAATTTTCCATGATTCAATCCCCCATGGACGGGCCCATTATTTATCGCACGCGGTATTCCATTCGAAAAAAAAGAGAATGTACTTATAGGAAAAAAACATTCGCAGAGCATGCTGGTTGTGTGAGATCACCCGGATGAATCGTTTGCCTTTATTGTCCAGCGATTGTAAATAATCTCTAGACGAGACAGGAGTTTGCATCGTTGGAATGCAATGAAAATGAATATTATTGAACTGCTTCACTTGTTAGGGCTTGCTTTGCCTACCGAAATCGCTCAACCATTTTTTAAAATACTTAGAGATCTACAATATAAATCGGCAAAAGAAAATTTTTCGTAATAATAAGAAAATAGAGGGATAGGCGGTAGAGGAAAGATTTTGCGTAATAATAAAAATAGAGGGTGTGGAAGGAGGGTGAAAAGGGGAATGAAAATAAGAAAAAGAATTTTCGTTGCTTTTCAATGATGCAGAATTCATCACGGTATCTCTATCGTGGTGCAAGGTTGACGACCCAAAACAGTTCCTGCAGTTGTTAAACTAAATTTCATACAACATCAAAATATTCCAGAATTTCAGCGAGTATTGCGTTCTCGCTAATCTTCAAGCTTACGAGCAGGCGATCGTACACGTTCGTTGTTTTACGCTTGTTTTGGCCTTCTCGACCTCAATACTCCATAATTTTGCAACAATCGGATACAAATCTAAAATTAGATCAAGCGACTTCTGGAACATGTCATTCAGAATTTTTTCGATTCTCTTTGTTTGTTCGTCCTACAAACTTTATCCGTTGATTTAAAATCCTCTAGTCCAAAAGCAAGGAGCCGAGAGTTTTTTGTTGGCCTTGCTAATGGCAATTTTTGCACCCTATGATTGGACTCTGTGAGGGAGAATTTTGAGGGCCGGTAAAAAGACAAGTTGGTATACTGGAATAATTTTTTTATTGAAAACAATGCAATCGAAGCCAAACATACGCAACGTATACGTAACACAAAAAAATGTTTAAAGGATCCAATAATTTTCTGCACGCAGACATTTGACTCTGCAAGTTCTGTACGTGGTAAGCTGTAAATTACAGCTTGAATTGTGAGCACATACCCAGAGTCAAGTTTAACAAAATGAGATGTTTGTGAAACGGTAAGACTGATAATAATAATAACAATAATAATGTATGAAGGTAACGAGATGGAATACGAGCATCTCTTCGCGGAAAGTGACATAGAGGAGACGGAACCGCAGCCTCGTCCCGAGCCTTTCCCGACGCAGCGTCGATTGCACAGCCGGGCTCTCTGGGAGCCATGTTGCTTGAATCGAAATTATTTGCAAAATCGCGCAAGGCGGGGACACATGCCGGTACCGTTGCAAAGTTCGAACGACGTATACGAGATTCGTCGCAAGCACTTGCTCATGACCGAGAGATCCAACGCTATACGTAGAATGATGAACAATCATATTGTGGACGGTCTAAGCGTGGCTGGACCATCGAGACTGGCGGATGCTCCGGTCGATTATAGGTACGGTGTATACAAAATCTCTTGGAACTTAAATTGCTATTGGAGAGTATGCTAAAGAATTCCGAAGATGCGAGAAATCCTGGCTGGCTATATTCACGTCCGATTTGTGAAATGCTCATCGGAAATAAAGAGTTTTCTTTTAACTTCCTGGGCAAAAATGGTGGAGATACATCTAATTTCGACATGAACCCAGGATTCCTCGTGTCTTCGATGGTTTTTTAAATTATACTTTGTAACGATAATTTTTCGATTTTTTTTTCTTATCGCTTTCTAATCTTGTTTTCTCAATTCGATTGAATGACGTTACATTCCGTTTTGCATGTTACTCATCCCCAATTGTTCGGTATATACTTAATGTTTGAAAATTTTTCTTTTTTGTTCACGAACACAAAGCGATGTCAATGAGGAAGTAAAAATTGTAAAAATGAATCTCCGTAGCATAACTGGAACTGCGAGCCATTCAGGGGATGTATTAGATCCGGGCATGAACAATGCGTCCAATGCTATGGTCACCGATACCCCTTTACATCCGACAGCAACCACGACAACTACGACCTCGCAACAAGTACCTCGTAATCAAGCATCGAGTAAGACAGAGAGCTTTTTGTATTTAATAATTCGTACAAATAATTGTAATAGTTATAATAATAACGTTAATAACGATAATGTTGACGATAATAATAATCGAAACAAGAACAATAATAATCCATAAACTAATCCATTCAGTGCAAACTGCGAAAGTGTGTTGCCCATCATTGAATCTGATAATAATAATTTAAAAAATAGTAATAATTCATAAATATTCGTAATTAATAGTTGACGGGATAACTAGAAGTTTAGAACAATTTTGAGTAATTGCAGACAGAATATCGATTATACTTTTGAATCAATGCTATTTGTAGAATACTTTTAACAACATTTCGACATTTTACTGCAGTGATAATACATCTATGTCATACTAAAATATATTGATATTTAAAATCGTATACGATGTATACCGGGTGGATGAAAAACTATTAGCACCTTGGATATCTTCCAAACTATAAGATTCACAGAAATATTTGCTGAAATGAAATTGCACAGTACGAAAGGGGCCATCCGATAGCGATAATAGTTTTTTTTGCAGGTGGAGGTACTTCGGACATTTGAAGGTCAACTCCATTTTTTAAAATGGATCGGTATGTTTTTTTTTCTGTATCATGAAAGAGGAGCTTAAAACAAGTTCAACGACCTATAACATAAGGTCATTGAAGGTCATAGAAAGTACAGAAAGGCGATAATACTTACAGTTTCGGTAGTAAATAAAATTACTACGTTTATAGTGAGTGTTCAAAATGACGACCATCAGTATCAATGCAACATTGGATTGTTTTTTCGATTGATTGACTTGTAAGTTTTACAGCGTTTAAGTATTAAAAGTAAGTATTATCGCCTTTCTGTACTTTCTATGACCTTCAATGACCTTATGTTATAGGTCGTTGAACTCGTTTTAAGCTTCTCTTTCATGATACAGAAAAAAAAAACATACCGATCCATTTTAAAAAATGGAGTTGACTAATAGTTATTGGTGCACCCTGTATATTTATATCCGAAGATACAGTACAATTATTCCGTAAATTCGAAACTCCAAAACACGTCGCTGAATACGCCTCGGGCAAATTACGTTTTTTTTTTAAATTCTTGCCATTACAACGGACTCTGATGATAATTAACGATCGTTAAAGTTCACGCGGATATGTATATATTTTGTCCGCAGAAAGTGACGACACACCTATGGCGCCGGACTTGCAATTGGACTGGTCTTCAAGCAGCGAGAGCGACGACGAAGACGACTCGGTCGAGGTTTTAGGAACCGTTACCAACAGCAACAGGGTGAGCTGCTAGTCATACAATCAATATAAAATATTCCGATTTTTATCTTTCTTGCAAACACTAAAACGATTTCGTTATTGGAGATTTCTTTGCGTTAAAAAAAAACGTGAATTATGCGTCACGGCATATAGCTACTTGTCGATACTAGAAAAAAAAAATGTTTAAATTTTCCAATTTTGCCTTACGGCGTGGCGACTCGAACGGGAGAAATTCGTTGACGATATTGATGTAGTTCGGTATATATTTTTTTAATATCGACAAATTAGCTCGTGTTAGTCGGTAATTGACACGATTAATTGAACGTACATAGACTAATGAGCACGAGGGCGAACAGAGTGATCGTACAGTTACCGTTGTGGATCTGACCGCTGAATCCGACGAGGAACATACCGCGACGTTGCCGAGTGCCCCGCCCACCTCGCCCCATCCAGCGGAACCGGTGCACAGGTGCGAATCAATTCTTTCGCGAACAAATTGCTCGTCCTTGCGTCAAACAATTAAACGACAGCAATGGGCTGCGAGCACAATTGTTATCGATCGATCAAAATCGCTCATCACAATGTGCATTTATCGTTTTAGACACCAACCCGTTTACTGCATGCGCAATCCATCCGAGTTCGTGCTGCATTCGTTCAACGAACTTTACCACGACCAACACAGAGTTCCGAATATATATCAGGGTCACCCGTTGACAACAGGTGAGCACAGTTTCTCGTGTAGTTTCACAGTAGCCGTCCGAGGCAATTTTTTTTTATCGTCTCATGTTTTCGCAGATCCACCGGCTGGTGTGTGCCATCCGCGAATTCATCCGCTTCACGAGAGACTCTGGGTGCATCAGCAACGATTGCAGGAGTCGCATCGTCGCAGACTTTACGCAAGATCGGCTCATCACGGGTAAGCTCGAAGCTTCTTTTTGTCCAATACCATGTTAATCCACGAAATCTCTTGAACACGTTACGCTTTTCGTTCTCATGTACATATCATTTTGGAATTCGGATAAAACTGAATGAGAGACCAATCATGGCGCCTTTTTCATAAGAAACCATGCTAAATATTCTGACTTTGGATCTATCCGTCTAGCCTAAAAATAGCCAGTAACGTTGCTTAAGTATTGAAACACACACGCCTGTGTTCATTATCCGTAGCATATAAAAAGATTGAGCAGTGATTTAACGATCGAGTACGTGCTTGGACTAAATAATCAATCAAATCAATTATCACAACCTGTCTTTGGATCTCTGAGCATTGAAAATTTGTCCATTCGTTGGATAATTTTTTAACGATATATTTGTTTGCAGTTGTACACCGCCCAACGCTCACATGTATCAACCGGGCGGATACGCGGCCAACAGTAGCACCAGCAGCACAGCTGGACCGCCTAGTACTTGTTGCACCGCCAATGAGAATCCCAATCGTGCCGAGAGTTATCCTCGTCACACTGTTTTACCGCCACCGCAACAACCCACGGTCTACAGCCATCCAGAAACCAGAGGACCCGCCGCACTCAGTATTAGTTCATCGCCTTGTCTGGAAGCGCTCACGGTAAACGCTCTTTGCGATCGCATGCTTCATATATATATATATATATTTGTGAGTGGACCGACTGGTCCACTGTTCGTTCTTAAGGAGGTTGGAGCGTTACGACGAATCCAACTTTCGGGCCTGAAATTGTTATATGATGTTGACGAATACGTTATGCACCCTTTGGAAAACTTTGAGCTATATAGACCGTTCAGTTTTTTCGTAATAAAATTGCAAAGTCGAGCACTTTCGAGCTAGTGGAGCACGTCTTATATGGAGACGGTCGACCGGAAGTGCGGTGATCACGGTTTTGCTGCTCGCGTATTCAAGTAAAGTCGTTGGAAAACTGAAATTTAATAAATTAGACAATAGATATTGCAAAAAATCGAAAATTCGAACTTCACCGTGTAGTTCAAGCACGACATTATAAAGAGATTTCAACTTCCGGTTGAATATTATCATAATGACGAAATAATACCCATAGATTTGCCAACGTCGGGGGGTAACAGCTGATTCGTTTGGCGAGCATAACCTAGCTCGGTAGCAAGATTCTGTAACTCGGTCGCGATAGTTTTCGTTGTCGCTGGCTAGCCACAGCCAATCGCATGCACGATCAAAAGAAAGGGAGCCTCTTATTGGCGGTCTCTAGTTAACGATAATGAAAACGGTCGCTACCGAGTTACAGAATTTCACTTGCTTGGACATCGTCGTGAAGACTCCAAAGTCGTTGAGGGTCTCATTTTTCAGTTTTTTTTAGTAAATATTTGCCACAAATTTGGCACTTTGGGATCGGCAATACGAATATTCAACATACGTTAATATAAATCAGAACACCCGCGGGGTAACATAACTTTAGTCTCTTTGTTGACCCCGAGGAAGTAGTCGTACCTCCTTAAGGTATTCTTTTCGCGGAGGACCGTATTTTGTGGGCGCATAAGTAGGGCCCTTTTGAACCATTAGTAAATTACAGTGGCGCATAATGACAAATGAGTTGCAACTAATTATTATACCTGACAATAAACTGGAGCAAAAAAATTCTCATAAATTTTTTAAACTTAGACATATTTACGTTTTCTCTGAAAAGTCGCGATTACGAAAATTCTTCTGCTAGTGACATTTTTCTAAGTTTTATTATTAATATTTTCGTTGAACATTCGATGAGCCTCTGTTTTTATTGTCGTTACGGAATCGTTCGAATTTATTACATGCATAGAACAGTTTATATCAGACATGTAGGGTTATTTAGGATGTAAATTATTAGATAGAAATGTGGCCAGCAATTCATCTCTACAAAGTGCCGTATAAATTAGTGGACTTTTAAAGTCGTAATTTTTTGTTAAAAGTTCGGTAACTTTGCTTAAAATTTTACCAGTATACTGGCATGTATTTTTCATTGTAGACGAAAATCAGTTAATTGTTAAATATTCGGCATTGTCAAAGGAATATCTCAATATAGATACAAGTCCGGGTTGAAAAAAATTCACCTCTTGCCCCTTTAAACAATATTATTGAAAAAAAGAAAAATTCATTCCAAATTTTAGTTCTTTGTCTACGTTCTAGCGCTGGATATTTAAAAAAAAAATCAAACTTGAATAACTGACCTAATCAATACGTTTTGAATCCGGTTGAAAATTCTTAAAGCCTCGCAGCTTTGAAAAGTAATTTTTTACACAAGTTATAGCTACTTGAAAAATGCGTGCATTCCAGCAAGAAATAAAATTTAAAAAGTTATCATAAAGCTTTATAAGGATCCAATGGTTAGCTTCGAGAATGTTCAACTGAATTTGTGGAATATCAATTAGTTGTTGAAGTTTGAAGGTGAAGAGCGAATTTCTCGGGTAAATCAAACAAGACAAAAATTATCCACCGCTGCCTGTATTTTTTCCTGTACTAATTTTGTTTGAAGTGATACCAGTCGATTTTATTTTCGACCCAAGCCAACACATCCTCATACAATACAGATGTTTTACGATGCAGCTTCATCATCGTATGAAGAAATTCTGCTTTGAAAACGTAACAAAACAATTTAACGTGGGCTCGCGTTACTCGAACAGCGAAACGAGAATTTCGCTGCATTGTTGTTTGAATAGTAGCTATAACTGAGAATTGCGAATAAAAAATCAGGTGAATCCATTGACGAGCCTCGAGGAGATGGAATCAACGCCGGTGGAACGAATGACGTCGATGCCGGTTCATCAACACGTGCATCATCACATGTACCACTATCCCTCGTATCCTCAAAACGTGATGGCGGGACAAGGCCTTCATCCGCATTTTCCTCATCTACACTTGTCGCCCTTCCGGCTCAGCTTTCATCCGCACATGTATCTCGTAAGTTTCTACTGAGCATTTACACCGTCACAACTTTCCAGCACTTTTTCAAAGTGATTGATTACAATTGTACTATTGCAATGCGCGCTCCGACATGCACTTAAATATTTCTCTGCTTCACTACTCGCGGCGCAGCAAAATACCGAGGGACACAGATATCCGGTGCCGGTGCCCGATTTCGTGATGCATCAGGCGCGACACGTGTCAGCTCGACTCGAGAATTACATGCGTATCGTCGATTTGCGACGCATGTCGCACATAAGCTACGGCGCGACTCAAGAATCCATCGAGAGCCACACATTCCCACACAAGTACAAGCGAGTGAGTATTATTCCTTTTTTTTTCTTTGATCACGTTGTGGTTGCCGTTTTTTTTTCTCCCGATCGCAGTAACCGATTGTTTATTTATGATCGTCGATTAATTCGCGACAGGTGAAAAAGGTGGAGAACGCGGAGGACGCGCTGGAGAAGTGTACGATCTGTCTGTCGGAATTCGAGGACTGCGAAAGCGTGAGGTAAGAAAAAAGTCGATTACTCGCCGAGCTGTTATCAAGGACGATAAAGCAGTTCCTTCGTATGCCCTTGCAGACTTTTACGATTTCCGATGTCTAACTTTTACCCCACACTTGTCACTTCGCTATCAACAGTTCCTTGGAGATCCTTCCCCGGAGTGTTGCCCAGTCCAGATGTTCTAATTTTTCTTCACTCCAATCCAGATGATTTTCTTTCGTCTCTAGCTTCTAATTTTTATTCTTCGCTTTACAGGAGACTGCCATGCATGCATTTATTCCACATAGACTGCGTGGATCAGTGGCTGTGTACGAACAAGCGTTGTCCAATATGTCGGGTCGACATTGAGACTTTTCTCCACAAGGAACTCGCGGCGACCACGTAGTTCAAGGTCGTGCCTAATCAAACACCGTTATCGTGATCTTTCACGGTCTCCTTCATTTCGCCCCGCCTCCGCCCCTTACCCCAACTCCCGCGTCTCTTTCGTATTTTATTCGACGCTCGTCCGGAATACTGCCGAATATTTTTGGCGTTTACGTTTTTTTCCGTTTTATTTCGCTGGACATTGCAATTCTTTCGTTCGGATATCCGGACGCGAATACACGCTCTTGCGATCAGTCATCGTGTTTATTTATCAATGAATTTTTATTATTATTAATATTATTATTAATTATTGCTGTAGATATCGACCATTGTAAATAGAACGCTGCTGACGAACCGATCATAGAGTCTGAAAACACACACGCGAGCTGTTCACGTAAACACTTTGCATACACTAATTATTGAGACTTTTTTAAAATAATTTTTTGAATGTTTCGGATTTATTCTGAATTGCGCTTTTGAAGATCTTGCTCGACGACTGCTCGAGCTGCGACTACAAATGCGCTTTATCGAGATGCGAAAATCTTTTTTTTTTTTATTTGCTTGATTGAAGTTTCATACGAAGGGTGCTACGATATGAAAAGTCATACGGGAATACAGCCTCGAACGTTCAACGAAGTTCAAGTACTCAAAGAATCATGTAAAACAAAGAAACTGGACAAATTTTAGTTGCGTGGCGTATGCCGCGCGAAACAAAAAAAAACATATTTTTAAAATGTGCGATAAATCAATCGCATGCGAAGGGTATATATATATATATATATATATATATATATATATATATATATATATATATGTACCGTTATGCGTGCGATTAAACGACACATCGGACAAGCAATTCAAAACGTCTTGCGCGTCGGTCCTACTATTCTTAGGTGTAAATTCTTTTTTTTCTAGGCGAACAGAAAGAAAAGCGACGAGCCTGCGAGATTAATTATTTAGGGAATAATCTCGCAATTGATCGCCATATCCAAGTGACAAGAAAAACGGGGGAAAAAAAAGAAAAAAAAATCGTACGTAGCGGAGTTATCGGGCGTGATGTACCAACGCCAGTTACCTAATATTCTATTTAAAGAAGATATAAAAAAAACCACCGATAAATAATCCACGTAGGTCGTTGAGGAGAAAAAAAAATTACGAAGAAACGAGAGAGTTGTGCGATAAAATAGAAACCTCTGGTTATCACCGGGACACGCCTACCGATCGATATCTTATTATTGAATTAACGTGGTATAAGTCAGCACGAAAGGAAAAGCCCATACGGGCTTCTAGTGCGAAATTGTGCGCGGCTCCAATCGAGCGACCGCGCGCGCGCGCGGACACAAAGGAAAAAAAAACGCGCCACGTCTATGCAAAAGAAAAAAAATGGCCACTATAGCGTATAGCACGGATACGGAATTTGGACCGTATACTCACGTCACGAATGGGTTTTACTACTGCCAAACGCTGAAAGCCAAATTACATGGAAAGCTGTATAAAGTGCCCTCATGTATGTACGGCTCGTGGTACGTTTGTAGCATTTTCAACGTGTCGAATGATAATATGCCGGTACGAAATGTATACCGGTTAAAAAAATAGAAAGCAATTTTGAACAAAGGAAGAGCGACTTCCGTAAGATTCTCAATTCGCAAGCGAATAATATCTCGATGCATAAATGGATTAGGGGCGAACGCGAACGGTGACGTCCGAATCGAGGACTTGCGCGTGATTTCTCGATACAAATGAATTCTATTTCATCCTCCCCCCCCCCCCTGTCCCCGAATCTCCCGCCGTTAAATCGACACAGAAGTCCTCGTGAATTTTGGTGGACGAAATATAAAAAAAAAAAGAACGCCACGATTAACGATCTCGCTGTTCACGTTCGGGTAAACGAGGAGTTATAGGAGATAAAGAAAAACCCATATTGTAAAACGGGTCTACCGAGAGGGAAGTACACGGGCGTGCGAGCACGTGAAACGGAAGTAAAAAAAAAAAGAAACGTCGGGGATGCGCTTATTTTTCTTTCGCTTCTTTCGCTTCTTTCGAAGTGTCTGGAATTTCGCTTGAGTCGGCGATTTTACGCGTTCAATTGTGTCTTTTCGTTTTTTTTTTTTAATGGAGGACTGTGACCACTGCTGCTCGCTCGGACGAAACGAGGAAACGAAGACGCGAAGGGCAAGAGAAAAAAAAAGAACACACACATCGAGCGCTCTCGTACCCGTTTGTACGAAAATAATCAACTAATTTCGGATAAAACATAATTTTATATACTCTCGTAAATTATAAAAACTTTATACTGTAAATACGATGCTACGAATGTAATGTGAAAGATATTACTTGTACTGGTTTATTGTTAAAGTGGAGTATCCGAAGTAAACGTTATTCGAAAATAAGCTGAGCAGTGTTCGTTAGCGATGCGCGTATCCTCATGCGTTTGCAATGCGTTATACTCGATTTTTTTTAGATGATAACAAACCGTCACGTAACGCAAGGAGGATCAAAGCTTCACGCGAACAGAGAATTCAGTCGATTACGACGGAAGTTAACGAAAATACGTTAGATTTCACGATGTTGAAGTTTTACTTCGTTGGAATGCATGGAGAACATTTTTGTTCTTATTGCAGGGACTGTTTTCCTCGTAGATTTACTCCAGGGAAATCACTAAAACGCTTTTTACCTCGCTATTGTCATTTAACTATTTCCAGATCCCTAGAAATGTTTGAGGAATTGGAAATAGTTATATATTATAGTTATTATGTAATTTCAAATGTAAAGTGACTTTGCGGAGTGTCGCCCATGGCCATTCGTTTGCTAATTTACACAAGGGCACAGGGAAACTGGAAAAACTGTGTCGGCACAGGCAATATTTTCACTGAGTTTTTCAGCTGCGATAGAATCCGAAATTCGTTAAAATTGTCTCTCGCTCGGTAGTCGGCGCGCATACCAAATGCAGCAGTCACCCATCCGAGTAAAAATAAATTGAAGAAAACCGAAAGATAATAAAACCTGAATTCTTGTTGCATTCCAACGATGTTAACTTCGACAAGTTGTATCTCAGGTCACGTATGAACCCGAGGTAATTTACGATTTAGGGATATTTCGGGTCGAAACTTTGTACTTTGTTTTGCAAATCGAATAACGAATTTTGCGAATTAATGTGCCGTGTCGCATCTTATTCGACTGGAATAACCAGTTTTTGGCCCCACCGCCACAGAACTTCTTTTTCCACGAAATGACTGAAATATTTTGATTCACGATTAGACGGGTGAAAAAGAAATACCAGTTTTCTCAGTCGATGCGAACAATGTGAAATTAACGGATGCGCTTTCCAGCAGAGTTATTATTGTAAATCCGGATTGTTCGAATCTCCTGGAGTCACTGTGGAATCATTCGCAACTTTCCGCGAACGCGAAAACAGACTAGCGCGGCTATTCGGAGTAGCATTTTTGAATAACAGAAAAAAAACGTTTGTACGAATTTTGGCGTAAGTGATATGAGAATTGTGCTAATATCATTTGCTTGTTGAAAGAAGGGAGACTCATTTTTTGAGCGTAAATAAATATGACGAGGGTCAAGAATGAAGGCTTCGCGAATACAAATTTCGTATCCTTTGATCTCGGGGATGTGTAAATGTGAGTATTAAAATTTGCAGACGCTTTTGCGGCAGTACACTAGTCTAGAGGCGTAAATTTCGGGTGTTTTTTCGGGCATGTTAAAAAAAATATATATACAGTCAAAACCGGTTATAACGACATTGAAGGGATTCGGCAGTATCGACGTTGTGGCGGATTCATCGTTCTAAGCGATATATGTACAGATAATGTCCATTGGTCTTTAACGTGCAGTATCTAGCCGTAGGCCCTTAAGGTCATGTGTCACACGTCCAGTCGGTAAAAATCCTACTGCCAAGTTTTCTCCTAGACGGATCATATTTCGGGCAAAAGAAGAGAAAGCCGTTGTTCGTCGTTCAACAGAGCGGAACGTGTTTCTTTTCTTTTTTCCCAAAAGTCAACCGTTTCAGAAATCATTGGGAATCTGCAAATCAGCTATCTCTGTCGCACTCATGGCCGCTCGGTCGGTGTGACACTTGACCTTAACTACACGACCCCCATTAGGTCCGGGATCGGGATACGCCCGATCAACGCGAGATCGCATATGCATACACTTTCCCGCTCAGTTTACACCCAGGATCTGAGGCCTGGAATGCAACTATTGATCAAGCCAGGCATCTTTCCAAAGCCCTAACAGCTCAGCAGGCTGCTGCCTGAGCTGATAACACGCAGCTCACCCTTGGGATCCCTTGGGATCCCTAATCAGCATACGGCTATAACCACTGCCACCGCCAATCCAACCTCAACGGTTGATCGAGACGACGAAGCGCCGGTGGGATACCAATCCCCGCGGTACCATTCTGGACCATTGGTCGGATCTTCGCGGATACGGTGAGACCTGCACAACTTCCAATTGAAGAGCATCTTCCCATCGACATTGGTTTGCTAGCTGAGGCCGCGGTGTCGCTAAGCACCGAGGTGCCACAAGCATCTTCTCGGAGGTGTCCGCCCGCGGTATCCCCCTTGCGGGAGCGGTATATGTACAGTGAAAATCGGTTATAACGACATTGAAGGGATCAGGCAGTACCGACGTTGTACGCAATGTCGTTATAAGCGGTTTCTACTGTATATATATATATATATTTAGTATGAATTTTTTACAGTCTTTTTATTGATGTTTCAAGAACTTACAAAAAAAAAGTTTTGCCATAAAAATAAAAATTGAAGAAGTTATGGGCTAAATATGGCCATGAAAAAAAGGGTTGAGGCGGTTGACATGAATCCAAAGCTTCCATTCATCTGAAACAGAAATACCGTTTATAACGACATTGCTTACAACGACGAATCGGGTGTAACCTTCTTAAGAGTTAATACTTTAAGAAAATGATAAAAAATCGATTTTTCCAAATTTATCGACTAGAATGCTGCCGAAATTACTGCTGACTAAAAAATTTGCTGAAAGAAATTCGAGGATTTAAAACAAATTTTGTTAGCATTGTACGCCAACGATGAAAGCTTCAATCTCGTTCCTTTAGACGACCTTACGGCGTCTATTCTACAGCAGTTTTAATCGCCAGTGGTGAAGGAGGAAGCTTGTAGACAAGCCTACAGGGCTTTCGCCGTGACCATATTGACAAATGTGTGTTATGTGCCGGCTCTGCAGAGGGTGGCGAAGACGCGTGTCAGGTACGACGACGTGTAACTTTCGTTTGAAATATTTCTTCGTGATGAGAATCAGTATTTTTTTTAACTATCTTCTTCTGCAATCTAAATTTCAACGACCCGCCGTCTTATCAATTATTTCTTTTTTTCTGCGCCTCGTACAGGGTGACATCGGCGGACCCATGATGCTTCGGAAGAGCAACGACTGATACAGCTTAGGGATAATGTCTCACGGCTCTAGGTGCGCCGTTCAAGTTCATCATCCATCAATTTCATCATGTCCGCCTTGAATTGATGCAGCGCGCACAATAACGTTGAAATCGGATGGAGAACGTTCGTACCGCGCAACGAATTGACAGTGAAGGATGACTCGTCGGGAGGGGTACTTTTCAATCGCGAAGTTTGTGACGCTTTTGCTCAAAAACAGAAAGAGGGAGACGCTACATACACTGACAGAACAATTCTTTTGATATTAACTAGATGCGTCTATTTGATTTTTTTTTATTTGAATTAACCAGATTTTACGTAAAATCAATTGTTTCCTATTGCATTCCATTATTAAAATGATATATTTTAAATCTATTTATTTATTCGAATCAAGATCTATTTTATATCGTTTAATAACTGAATATTTGATTTATTCCTAATAAATCTGTGATTTGGTTTCATCTGGCAGTATAAGACAAAAGAGACTCTCAAAAATTCAGTCTCTCAAAAATCTCATGGCTTTATTTTCATTAGAAGACTTTTGTAACATTCTGCAGTTGAGGAAAAGAGTCTTTCTATACTTAAATAGTCGCGCCTGTTAATAAAAGGCACGACGATACCTTTCTTTTTTTTCTTTCAAATGACAGCCTTGTTATTGAAAACAAAACAAAAATAATTAAACTTTTTTCACCGCACTTTTATGACATGAACTTATATTTCTTTCTCGTATTCATGCGATATATTGTGTTTTATCTTTATTTATTCAATTTGAGTCTAATATATTTATTATTTAATTTGAATAGATTCAATATTTAAAAAGAATAACTTCAACAAATAAAAAAAAATATTTGAAATAAATTTGGTCGTAGTAGGCCGGGAGATAAGGAAAAAACCTATTTGATTTCAGTACACGGAGAGAATTAAATCCTAAAAATTACCTTGCAGTAACGGTAACCAGATGACAACCCTGAAACTTTGCTTATTATTAGAGTAAAACACAGATTTTCACGAAAATAAAATAAAATTTCTTCTTCAGATAGAAAATTTTACCAAATTTTCTAGTAAATTTTCATGTGTAACAAAATACGCAAAACTTAAATTAAAAAAATATATAATATCAGCGAAATTTTACTGTGCATTTTATTATTTTATGCCTTTCAAAAATGTCTATAAAAAAGTATCGTTTTTATAACAGTTATTTTAAGATATATTATAAAATTTAATGAGTGTTATAGGAAAATGTATTGTGCTCTCGGTAAAAATTATCGTGCGCGCTACCCTTCTTGCATAGTAAAATTTTATCTACGTATTTGAAATTTTCTGTAACGTGAGTTAAAAAAAACTTGTCGCATACGAGTTATTATGCTTTTCTCACTTGTCACCACATTGAAATATATCACGGTAATTTTTACCGTGAAATTCACGACAAAAATTACTTTTTAATTCTCTCCGTGTAGATCGTATTTAAACTAAATTTTTTTTTCTCGCAGTGTATCAAACTGCAATCACTTTCCAAAAGCTTGCGTATTAGACTGATGATTATTAAATAACGGTACTCTGCAAAACATATATAATTGTCAATATTTGAGGAACGAAGTTTTTCGAACACGACAGGATCATAACGAATTCAGTAAGTAAACCAAAATAGGACCCGATGGGCAGACTGACCACGACGTCTATTAACGAATGAATATTATTCGAAAAAAAAGTAAATCTCTTCTCTTACGAGTTTAGTGCGTAAAGTAATAATTTTCTTTACGCACTAAAGAAAGGCTTCTGGGATCGAGAATTGATCGCACCATGCCTTGTACGTAGTTTTCATTCGAGTGTATTCCGAAAAAAAAAAAAAAATTAGCCATTTGTAATATAACAGATTGCAGTCTCGCACGCGCATTTGCGAATCACTTGTGACAATTGTTGCAGCCGCCGACAACGTGTATAATAAAAGGATTTTTCATGCAATTGGAAGCTCATTATTCCCTCCACGAATTATATCTGTTTCGAGAAGGATATAAATCTAAAAAATCGCTTGTCTAAAGAGATCTTTGCTTAATTGAAAGTTTTTATTAGGATCGAACAAAAAATCTTCCAAGCCTCGATTTTTCGAAAACATATTTGAAGTGCTCGAACTTGATTTTTTGTTTTGAATCATTTTGATAACGTCACAATATAATCGTTATTCAATAACTGTTATTGCAAATACCGGCTCGCGGTTTAAGGCCATGTGTCACACGCTCAGTCGGTAAAAATCCTACTGCCAAGTTTTCTCCTAGACGGATCATATTTCGGGCAAAAGAAGAGAAAGCGGTTGTTCGTCGTTCAACAGAGCGGAACGTGTTTCTTCTCTTTTCTCCCAAAAATTAACCGTTTCAGAAATCATTGGGAATCTGCAAATCAGCTATCTCTCTCGCACTCGTGGCCGCTCGGTCGGTGTGAAACTTGGCCTTAAGGCACCGGAGACGCGTGTCGCTTCGACAATTAATTACATCCATCGCGTATTATTGTAATATCGTGTTTTACTGCGACGGGTCCGACTCCCGCATAGCCGCGTCTCGGTCTCCGATGCCGCTTTTTATATCACTTTCATATACCAGATCGTGCACATTTAATTCGACAGTTTGTCCGTGAAATAAGAATTTTTCGTCGGACCTGCGAATCTCGTAAGCATCGATTCTGCATAAAATTATATGTAGCAAATTACACAATTTGTTTCGTAGGGCAAAGGTCTGATCCCTCAGTATTGGCAAATACTGTAGATAATACCATATTAATCATTGTTACAGAATAGCTTTATTTTGTAGTTACTTATGACTATGATGAAACATAACTCTTTAATATGCTACACGGAGAGAATTAAATGTTAAATATTACCGTGCAGTAACGGTAATCAGATGAAAACCCTGAAACTTCGCTTATTTTTACTGAGTAAAACACAGATTTTCACGAAAATAAAATAAAATTTCTTCTTCAGATAGAAAATTTTACCAGATTTTCTAGTAAATTTTCATGTGTAACAAAATACGCAAAACTTAAATTAAAAAAATATATAATATCAGCGAAATTTTACTGTGCATTTTATTATTTTATGCCTTTCAAAAATGTCTATAAAAAAGTATCGTCTTTATAACAGTTATTTTAAGATTTATTATAAAATTAAATGAGTGTTATAGGAAAATGTATTGTGCTCTCGGTAAAAATTATCGTGCGCGCTACCCTTCTTGTATAGTAAAATTTTATCTACGTATTTGAAATTTTCTGTAACGTGAGTTAAAAAAAACTTGTCGCATACGAATTATTATGCTTTTCTCACTCGTCACCACATTGAAATATATCACGGTAATTTTTACCGTGAAATTCACGACAAAAATTACTTTTTAATTCTCTCCGTGTAACTAAAAGAATAAAAAATAAAATAAAAACTATAAAGTTGAATAAAAAAACTAATCAAGTTGAATAATAACTAAATTATTATATAATGATTATTTTTAATAATAGTCATATAATTATATTTAAAAAAGTACCAGTAAAATAATAACGAAATTGTTATCTAACTATTATAAACAACTACTATAAATAACTGCATACATCACTATGTTTATAATAACCACAGAATAACTATATTATACAATTGTTATAAATACATCAAGTTGTTTAACTTTTTTGAGCCTATTCATCTTTCATCCTTATATAAATATGTATATTGAATTGGTATTCTACTATCAGTAGTGTGTCTGAACAGTGTTAATCGTCTATGTCACGAATTCTACGATAGGACAAAAAAAGATCCCAGATGTAGACTAAAATATTAATAGTTATTTCGCTCACGGTAAATATTGTAATATTTGCGTCGACGATGCGGCTTATGATGAATATTTATTTTCTCTTGCAGATCTATCGCCTGTTACGGAGAATCGAAGAAGTCTCTCGAGGTGAACGATGCGCGTTCGCTCGAAAAACAGACAATCGGGAACGCGAATCTGCAGGAGGATGTGCGATCAGTATCAATGAAAATTCGAAATGTCTACTCGGCTAATCCATCCAGTCGAAAGGATGGAATCCATGAGTTCAACGGGTCGTTGATGGGGATCAGATGTGCTAGGTATATAAACAGATTGTCGGTCGCGAACCGTTGATCAGTCGTTACTTAACAGCCTTTTATGTCGTTTCGTCGCAAATTTAAATAACGTCGGTTAACATCTATATATATAAATATTTCTACGCCCGGTCGATTGGGACGAAGAATATCTGCAAAAGCGCTCGTGAATTCTTCATATTAGTACGTGAATATACTTATGTGTGCGTGTGTGTGTGTGTGTGTGTGTGCCGCTGAAATGTCACGGGGACCGGTTTTGACCAAAATGTTAATCATCCCCGAAATTTTTGGCTCCTGGGTAGATTCATTTAGGTCAAATTATTGACGTTTCGTGTTCCCTACTACAGGAAAATTGAATCGATTGTACAGAGACGAAGAGAATACATGATTTTTTAAATTATGCTAGCTCGTTATGAAGCAATCGTGAAAAATGTTATTTTCCGAAAAAAAAACGCAAGCGCAACAGATTTGGACGTTTTTTTGCCGATTTTTCAATTCACGGTACATTGAAGATTCGATAATTCTTCCCTACAACGATTTTGATTGATAACGATTAACGTGCGTGATATCGATCGTTTCGCTTAAGGCCTTAGGCCGCTCTAGGATTTTCCAAAAATCGATTTTTTTTTGTCAAAAATGTACCTTAGTACCTATAAAATTATATTCCACAAGATTATGGGTGTGAAAAATCTCTAAGTACTCGGTTTTCGAATTCTAGCGCAACCCCTCTTGATTTATGTCGTGATTTTCTACTAACTTTAAACGCGTTTATCTCAAAACGATATTTTTTAAGTCGACCGGACTCATAACTCAAACAAATTTCAACCGGTTCACTTGAAATTTCAACTGTATATTTAGAATTACATTTTCTGAGGCATTACGTAGGATTTAAAAAAAAGTATATTGCATAGTTGCTTTTTTATAAGCAATTTTCTGACGATTTTCTCATGGCATTTTATACTTTTTGTTTTAGAAATGCGCCATTTTGACAAAAAACAATATATCAAAAAATCCTACGTACTTCTATAGCTATTCTTATATACAGGGTGTCACAAAAGTAAGGGGACGGCTGAATATTTCCGCAGGTAAGACAATTTCCCAAAATGTTAAGGTCGTTCTTGAAGTAACTTTTCCCAAGGAATTCAATGGTGACCTTCATTTTGACCTTGGCGATGTCCTTCAAGGTTATTTCAAGGTCAACTTTTGTTTTTTAAATGGGAACCCCCTTTTTTGACATCGGCAATCGATAGAGCGGGAAATTTTACGTACAGATATGTACTTAAATCACCGGTCCCCTTTGACCTTGAAGGTCACTGCAGGGTTAATTAAACTTAAACACAGTATGGATACCTCGGACAAGAATAGAAGCTTCTTAAATTCTATCGTTAAGACCAAAGTTATCAATTTCAACAAGGCGCATCCAGTGGTGACCTCGATCGTGACCTTGACCGTGACTTCAAGGTGATTTCAAGGTCAACGTTTTTTAAATATGAAAACTCCCTTTTTGACATCCGCAATCGATAGAACGAGAAATTCGACGTACAGATATGTACTCAAGTCATCGGTCGAATTTGACCTTGAAGGTCACTGCAGGGTTAATTAAACTTAAACACAGTATGGATACCTCGGACAAGAATAGAAGCTTCTTAAATTCTATCGTTAAGACCAAAGTTATCAATTTTAACAAGGCGCATCTAGTGGTGACCTCCATCGTGACCTTGACCATGACCTTCAAGGTGATTTCAAGGTCAACTTTAAAAAAAAATGAAAACTCCCTTTTTGACATCCGCAATCGATAGAACGAGAAATTCGACGTACAGATATGTACTCAAGTCATCGGTCGAATTTGACCTTGAAGGTCACTGTAGGGTTAATTCAACTTAAACACAGTATGAATAGTGACGAGGACTCTTACGCAAGTTATAAAATGTGATGTGAAACAATTTAAAAAGCTTCTACCCCCCGAGGTATCCAGACCTTGTTTAAATTTATAAGACTTTAAAGCAAAAGAATTTATGAATGGAAACGTAAAACTGTTCATTCTATTGATTTCAAAACTCAAAAGTACTGATTCCCATATTTCTTTAAAGTTGACCTTGAAATCACCTTGAAAGTCATGGTCAAGGTCACGATCGAGGTCACCACTACATGCGCCTTGTTAAAATTGATAACTTTGGTCTTAACGATAGAATTTAAGAAGCTTCTATTCTTGTCCGAGGTATCCATACTGTGTTTAAGTTTAATTAACCCTGCAGTGACCTTCAAGGTCAAAGGGGACCGGTGACTTAAGTACATATCTGTACGTAAAATTTCCCGTTCTATCGATTGCCGATGTCCAAAAAAGGGGTTCCCATGTGAAAAACAAAAGTTGACCTTGAAATAATCTTGAAGGACATCGCCAAGGTCAAAATGAAGGTCACCATTGAATTCCTTGGGAAAAGTTACTTCAAGAACGACCTTAACATTTTGGGAAATTGTCTTACCTGCGGAAATATTCAGCCGTACCGTTACTTTTGTGACACCCTGTATAATCGAAAAAACTTTAGTGTCTCAACATAACTCAAAATTTATAGGAGGCGTTGGTCCGGCGGTTGACCTTTTAGAAATAAAGGCGTCATCGGAAAAATGCTGCACAGTCGCCATGTTTACATGTATCGCTGTGAAAAAATAATTTTGTATAGTCAATTACGTGTATAATAAATCCCCTATTTTGTAATTCCGATTTATTTTATGGTTTCGCTGAAAAAAAATTACAAAATATGCGCTTTTTTGGCCTCTAGAGTGGCCTAAGGCCTTAAGGTATTATTGGATGGATCGTCGGGCAAAAAGTTAGCCCAAAATGAGCGAAACGTAGATTTACAAGTCTAGATCATGTCGTACATATTTAGCCTTACGAATAGCTAATTTAATAATGAATGAACACTTAGAAATGTTAATTTTCCACTTTTAATAATAATTGAAGTCAAATTCGACGACATTGACGTATGTTCGACTGAGCATTTGTCAATTACTACATCTATTTCAAATGTCCGAAAAAATTTCTCAAGTTTTAAATTCAATTAATACGTTTAGGTCATGTTATTATTATCAATAATTACCCAAAAACTCAATATATATAGAGTTTTCCAATGATTGCTATTGATTCATCGTTAAAAAAGGCGATATTCCACGTTATTTTAATTCATTTCTCGACAATTACTCAGTCGATTTATTTGATACTTAGCACAATCAATCGCCTGATCTTAAATCTTGATAATATAATATTTTCAGAATTTACGGCGATTTAGTTCCATTCGTTATGCAATCATTAACGTCTGCAGAAGCTGTTTTCCCATAAGCAACCGTGTTAAATTCACATGTTTATAACTACTCAATTATTTAGTGAAAAATTCTAAAATAATTCATGTATTATTATTCTATCAAGAACTATTATTGTTCGAATTTTCAAGAATTTCAGCGATATTTTAATATCCATCCAGTAATACCTTAAAGATTTGATATTAAGGAATGTTGCGAGGGGTGTAGAAGATAAGGGAAATTCAAGAGAATCTGATAATTCAAAACATAATTATCAAAAGATAATGAAGGTGATAATTCAAAAGATAATTTTTTTCATATTGTGAAAAATGGTACACGATTCAGTCTCTCAAAAATCTCATGGCTTTATTTTCCTTAGAAGACTGTTATAACATTCTGCAGTTGAGGAAATAGTTATATTTAAATAGTCGCGCCTGTTAATAAAAGGCATGACGATACCTTTCTTTTCGAATCGAATTTGCCTCGTGCTAACGTTCTCATCACAGGAATAGGAACGTTATTCATCGCAGGAATAGAACCAAAAAATAACATGCTGCTGGGTACAGGATCGAGTCTAAAAAATTCCTTAACCCCATCACTATTAAGTTCACTTTAATTTTTTTTTTATAGAGAAACGAGGGCACAATGCGGTCGAGGAATGTGGCATTCGGGATGCTGGCAATGCTTCTGGTCCATCATCGCTCTTCCGGCCACGAAGGTCTGTACATTATATCGATTTGTGAGATCTTCTGTACCATGAGAATATTCTTACTTGACATTCTGCCTAATGTCTTTCGTGCAAATTATTTTTGCAAACATATCTTGGATTCTTCAAAATAAAATAAAAGAAATATATCTCCACGTAGAATGAATCGTAGTAAAAATTAAAAAGTAAAAAATTCCATTATCATCCACTAATTATCATTTTTCTTCAAGTCCATGCCTACAAGTTCTCAGAACTATTGATTCCCATTTTCAAAAAGTGTTTTTCGCCATCCGACACTTATGCTTTTCTTCCACATTTCTCTCACTTATCATTATATTTAGCCACAGCGAGAATTGTTCATTTTGATTTTTGGACGAAGATTTACTTGTCGCAAAAGTATGAAAATGAAAAACGAGCGTTTAAGTTATTTTCATTTGCAAAAAACGAAGTTTTATTTGAATTTTCGTCTTCTAGAGATCTTTCGATAGGTGAAAAATAGAAGCGTAAAAACCAGCGAGTAAAATAATAACGATAAAAACTAATCGTTTCTTCTCATTTCAGATTATGGTCCCTGCATGAATCCTCGTGCGCAACATGGCAAATGCCTCAGCATCAAAGAATGCGAGCCTCTTTTGAATCTTCTTCGGGCATATGGTAGTAAAGCTAGCGATTTTTTGCGAGACTCCGTATGCGTCTACGAACGCGACCATCCAATAGTTTGTTGTCCTGACGTTCCGAATAGTGGCAAAAATAACAGCAATAAACACGATGACAACACTTCCAATAATACTGGTAATAATAATAAGTCACCTGCTCAACCGGGTACCAACAGTTACGGGCCTCTTCTGTCTCCTGAGTGCGGTTACACAAACGCGACATATACGAGGGTTGTAAATGGAGTGCCTGCAGAGTTGGGTGAGTGATCCAAAGGAGCAGCCGCAATGGAGGAAAATGAAAAGTTCAAATTCATTTGATTCTTGAATAATTTCAATATTTCTAGCAAATAATAATTATCATTTGTAAATAGGTGACCTTAATAGTAATAATAATATTATAATATTATAATATATTATCATATTATATTATTATATAATATTATAATATATTATATAATAATATATTAAGAATATAGTAGTAGTAGTAATAAGAAGTTTTATTTGCATCGCCTTTTCGGCTTTTTAGAAAGCTGTTACAATGTTATATATCCATCTCTCTCTTACAATCAATCTCATGACTTTCCTCTTTTCTTACAATCTTTAATTATCTTTAATTTTCGTCACATTGTTACTTCTCGCTCTCCTTTACGACCACTTCTCTTTTCTTACATTCTCTTTCTATTTCACGAAAAAAATTTACATATATTTATAATCTATCTCCCCTTTCAGCATCCCTATTAATTTATCTTTTATTCCCTTCTTAACCCTTTGCCCCTCTATCCACTTTTCTATATATGTTATGGCTTCCTCGGATATTATTCCTCTTCCTTTTTCACATGTGATCAGGCGCTCCATTGTTTCTCTTTCTTATTCACATATCCTGCAAGTCCATGACACTTGCACTTTTTTCCATCCCTCCCTATATTTCCACATCTTATCCTCGCCCATGTTTCCTTATCCTTTCCTTTAATGTCTTTTGCCGCCCAATAATTCCATGGTGCTCTGTCGTTTTCTATTAACGCTTTGTATAAGTTATTATACGTCGATTTTTGTATCTGTTCTTTTTTTCTCTCTCTACGGTCTTTCTTTTTAAGTTTTCTAATTCTTGTCTATCAGATTCTCTATTATTGTTATTTCTTTTCTCTCTTTTATCATCTCTGTTATTTCCTCTATTTCTAATTCCTTTGATACTTTCGTAAAGTCTTTTCCCCATTTCGAAGGCTCCCTGTTCGATATTTCTCTCATTTCCTCTCTTAAACAATATATTGAGAATATAATATAATATATGATAATAATAAAAATAATAGCAATAAAATTCGTATAAATAATATAATAATAATCATGACTAAGTAATAATAGAATTATAACTAATATGACGGTAATTTACTCCCAGTAATAATTGTAAAAATGATAATCATAATGTTAATTTGTTGTATTCAAATTTTTGTTTTTTCTTTTATATGTGAATTTTCTGATGGTGAAATTTCCACTGTTCGTACGACATATGCGTTATACAGGGTGTCCGGTGGCAGATTTCAAACTCTAAAAATTCGTAAAAAAATTCATAAACAAAATAATTAAAAAATATTTTTTTAAAAGAAAAGAAATCAAATGCGGATTTCAATTTTTGCGTTGACCGTCACCGTCTGGCCACGATTATTTTCAAAAAAATAGGGCCTGATGATTCCGTTCCCCGAAATAGCGCACCAAACAGTGACCTTTTTAATATACAATGGCTGCTCATGCACTTCTCTTGGATTTTGGAGACTCCAGTAACGAAAATTTTGCTTGTTGACATAACCTCCAAGATGGAAATGTGCTTCGTCGCTATAAAAAATGTTTCTTAGTCGTGTTTCGGTGGAAAAAGTCTCCAGCATCTTTTGAGCATAAGTTATTCTTGTTGGGTAGTCACTGTCGTTCAATTTTTGAATTATTTGGATTTTATACGGATGAAATTTTATTTTTTTCTCCATAATTTCATGCAGTGTCGATTTTGGAATACCCAAAACAGACGAACGCACTCTCAATGACATTCGTGGATGCAGAGGCTACGTGATTTTGGTGATGCCTGTTTACAGCCTTGCCTGAAGCTCTAAATCTTGCTACCCAACTTTGGATCAAATTTATCGATCTCGCGTCACTTATTCAGCGAATGTTGTAGCGGTTACAGAATTTACGCCGCGCCAAAGTAAGCGAAAAATGACTAGTTAAATACGCCTCCACAGCGAAAGCACGTTGCTCTCCAGATCAACGCTCCATGGCGACTAAAAAATCCGCAACGCACGCGACCTCAGCTACCCGCCCCGCACTCCTCTTGCACCTCCCGTTTTAAAGTTATGATCATTTAAAGTTTGAAATCTGCCATCGGACATCCTGTATAGAGAATGGATTCATGTATATGGAATACTTATTAAATTTATATTGTATTTAATTAATATATTTGTATGAGGTGTCTGCGACTTGATTGATATCATTGTAAATAATGTATGTATAAATTGATAATTTCCTCATTTTCATGGAAATATTGGAAAACAGGTTTCTGGCCTTGGGCGGCACTTCTCGGCTACCGTTCGAAAACAAATCCGAGGGTGCCACGTTACATGTGCGGTGGTTCACTCATCTCGTCTCGTCACGTTCTCACAGCCGGCCACTGTGTTTACGCCCAGAACGATCTCTACATAGTCCGTCTGGGGGATCTCGACATCGAGGACGAAAACGACGGGGCGACGCCGATTGATCTGCCGATCGAACTAAAAACCATCCACCCCCAGTACAATCCTAACATATACGCGAATGATATCGCCGTTCTGAGACTGGTTCAGTCCATTTCGCAATTCACCCGTAAATTGAAAGAGAGAAAAACGAATATCTTTCGTGGTTATCTTTACGGTTTCATCAAAAAGTTTTGATCCGACCGATGTTTGTTGTTTGTTTTCCCAGATTTGATAAGACCCATATGCCTGCCGGTTGTTCGAGAAATACAGGAGATGGACCTGAGTGACATCTTTCCTTATCTCGCCGGATGGGGTGCTACTCATTTCAGTGAGTATTATCAGGGACTTTATATCACATTACGGTGTCTGAGCACAACAATTTCCCGTGTATTCTATGTAGACGGTCTTATCACCTCGCGCCTGCAACAACTTCAAGTGCCGTTCGTGGAAGAGGCTCAATGCAGGGCAGCCTACAGGGGCACGGGTGCAATAATAAACAGTCGTGTGCTGTGCGCCGGTTATGCAGAGGGTGGCAAAGACGCGTGTCAGGTGAGAGGATACGATGCGTTCAAATTTTTATGCCACACGTGCACGCAATTTGACGAATAGCGGAATTGCATCCTTGTGCAGAGATGTCCATAGCTATAGCTACTTTTTGCATCGGATTGCACAAAAGTTAAGCGATATTGCCATAATGAGTATCTAAATCAGGGTTCGTGAGAATTCGATATTTATTATAAATATCGAAAATATCCGATATCTTGATATATATTCGATTTTTAAATATTTTTTATATTACAAAAATTACCCCTTTTTTTTTGCTGTTTTCTAGAGCTGCTTTTTGAGAGTGTGTTGCGAATTAAAAAAAAATATGGATGGGAAATTAACCCTCAATTTTGATTATTTTAATATTTATTTAATCATTTTTTACGATAATCAGTCTTACGCATTTAAAAAATTAAGTCTTTCCAATTCAAAAATAATTAAGTACGTTTCTCTTTTTACCTAATAAATCAACAGTTAAAATAAAACTTCCTATTAGACTTCTCACATTTATAAGCTTTAATATCTTTAATATTGATAATTAAATAACTATTAAAAAAAAATTAACAGAAACAACAACGAATGACAAATATCGAACTACGAATCTGATACTGATTGTGTTGTCAGATGAGTTGTATACAATGTAACAACTTTATAATCGTTACGCGCACGCACACATCAGATAGCCTAGCCAACCAAGTCTCAATTTAACATCACATTATTTTCACAATTCATAGTGGCAAGCAACATCTTTACTTGTCTGAAATCGTTGTTATTCCACAAATGAGAACATTGAGAACAATGGAAGAAACACAGCTGGTCGAAAGACAATTGTATTCTTTGAAATTTTGGCAAAAAGAAAATATTAGGAGCCTTTTTAAGCCTACTGATAACATATACCAAGGACAAATACATAGATAAGTCGTCATAGTTTGATATTTTAAAGTCCAGTCAGCGCAGTGTCATGTATAGTTGCAGAAACATAAAGTTATTTTGATTAAAAAATGCCCATGCATGAGGATAAAGTTATTTTGATAAAAAAATGCCCATTTTTGTTTTGTTTAAGGATAAATATCAATGATACATATCCAACATAAATATCAATAGATATATATCGGATATATACCACTTGATGTACATCATGCAAACCCTGATCTAAATATTTATCGCTACTTTATCGATATAGGTACAGGTATCCAGCTGACCCTTCAACTTGCTGCATCTGTAACGAGTATTTAATTTTTTTTCTCGCTACTCGATATACATTACAAATTAGCGAAATTCATTGAGCTGGTTTATACATTTGTGCGAGTAGCGGGTAGCAATCGATAAAAAAATTGGGTCATCTCTGATTCGCAGTCGTGACGTTAGCCGGACCATTATTTATTCTCCACTCAAATGCATCGAACAAACTCCCATTCGATGCACATTTGTTTGCAGATCACGAATGTCTTATCGTTCGTTAGCCCTTATTTAATCAGAGAAAGCGATTTATGTCTAAGAGTCCTAGCTGGACCATTAGATTTGCTCCGAACGGCTACGGATTCAAGTGAAGAACAAAGAGTGGGCCAGTGATCAAGTTGCTAAACCATTTTTTATTTTTCCTATTAATTATTCTATTATTTCTATATCGTAGAATTAAAAAAAAAGTACTACTATTTCCACAAATCTAAGATCGTAAAGTCTGAAAAATTGTAAACAGAAATCTGTGTAAAAATTTAAGAAACATCGCGACCTCCTGAAGCCCACAACCCAACAAGTTGTATCGGTAGAACGTTAATTTTCTATACTCTGGATCTATTTATTCTCATTTCTTTTTTTTCGCACGCCTGTTTTTCAGGGAGACAGTGGCGGACCCCTGATGATTCCGATCGAAAAAACCTGGTACAGCGTGGGCGTGGTCTCGTTTGGCATTAAATGCGCCATCCCGGGCTATCCAGGTGTTTATACGAAGACTCTAGAGTTCCTCGACTTTATTTTGTCAGCCTTGAACTGACAACTTGCGCGATAACTACACACAGAATAATAAGGATCTCAGGAGTTATTTGCGAGGAATTCACGCGCAATAGCTAAGGCCGATTGCACGCGCGCGATCGTTCACCGTGGCAATACTCGGCTGGCATTTGCCCACGTGAATCTTGCGAACGATTCTATCGTCGTGTAACACAGGGGTGCGAAGAAATTATTGTTACAATTACTCGATTGAGCTTTGTGCTGCGGCCGAAACGATGGAGGATGAAGCTCGGTGGCGTGACGATGGAGTTCGGATCATATAGAGAATCGAGAGCCTTTCTTTTTTTTTTGAGTTAAGAAGGAATATCGATTCAAATCCGTTTTCGTGATTCTTGTGTCACGAAATATTTGATTTGATGCTCACGATATATTTGATTTTCGTTTTCGTATATAATTGTCGATTTTCAGTAAATGTGAAAGACGAGCACGTGGGATATATGAGTGCAAGAGAGACAGATGAAAATCTGTTTCTATCTGTTCTCCGAGGCAAGTGATTTTCCGAAAAAAGCGAGAAAAAATGCTTCCAGCACTGTTAAAAAACGAACAGCGTTCATCGCGTCGTTACTCGTCATGCAATTCGTCTGATAGAAAACTTGCCAACTGGATAATTACCTACCCAATGTCTTCCCAGATAGACATTTGTCGACAACGCGTTGGTAACACTACGTCAAGCGAGAGCAAATTGTGACCGCAAAGAGGCATCTTTTGTAGCCGCATTAAGCTGTGTTTTAGCAACAGACTATTATGTATTCCCGCGCCAATGCTAGTGTTAATATTGCAGTACAAAAATACAGAATATTGGGGGTACAGTTGGAGTACGTTGTGGCGCTCCATTGCTAGCACACACGCGACAGGCTATCGTAGCATTGCGACAGAGAATTTGAAAGACGTCATTTCGACAAGGTGAGGGCACATTGGGGGCACGCTGTGACGCTCCGTTACTGGTACCAATGAGGCAGTCTATCGCCGCATTGAGACTGTACATTTGGAATATGCTGTTCGGGTAAGGTGAGGGCAGAAACTGGCAAACCTGTTGCAATTCTTGGTTACAACCGAACAAAGGGTGGAATCGACTTATTTGTCCAGTTTTGTCATCGTTACACAACTGCCAGAAAAACCTATCGATGGCCACTTAGCATATTTTATGGTATGCTCGACCAATGTGCGATCAACAGTTGTACGTTGTATAACTTTAATTATGTGAATCGACCACTTGCGCTGTCAGTTCCTGATCCAATTGAGCACTGTCTTCATTGAACCTTACCTCCGTTTGTGAGTAACAAATCTCGCATTGCAAAAAAGTTCGAAGGCCTGCATTGTGGAGATGTTGTCAATTGATATTCTTCCACCTCAGGAACGGACTGACGAGCTGCCTAAGCGGTTGTCTTGCTTCTATTGTAAAACAAAATCCGACAACAAAACTTCAAAGGCATGTGTGGTTTGTGGGGTGCTGATATAATCGGAGCACTGGCTTGTAGTATGTCGTGCTTGCATCGAATAATGAATGATAAGTTAAACGCTATTTTTGTAATTTCGTAATAATTTTTCCCTAATAAATGTATATGAGTTTTGAAAAAAATACATTTTTCACAGTTTTTTCTTTTTTTTTTTAAATTTAAAAAACTTCCCATTAGCAATAAATTTTTTCGCGCATTATTATTGCATAGCTGACATAATAAGCTTCCAATTACTCCCATATTATGTCGAATAAGTTTTATTCTAATGGACATAACAGCCGAAAATGTAACTTTTTAGATTTGCGTCCAAGTCCATTTCCATTGTGTAAGATAGACTTTTGGCAAGGAACAGGAAAGCCATATAGCCTTTTAGAGAAAAGTCTCCGGATTATGAAACACGCCGATTTTTTTCAATCGGACGAAAAACAAAAGAAATATCGTTAAAAGACCAAAAAAGGTATTTTTCACCTTACTTCACGCATTTCTGTCTTTTTTGTTAAATAACTTTTTTACCAAATGTAGATATCGCATTCATACTTGCATATTCTTACTCGGGACATTCTGACGATTCCATTTCACTACTAAAACTATAAAAACAAATGCGCTGAATCAGTTCTATAAAGGATAGAACTTTCGGGTCACTGGTGGCCCAGGAGGGTTAAATTCTCTGTCTCAATGCTGCCACAACCTATCTCGTTTGTATTGGCAATGGATCGGTAAAGCGTGATTCACTTATGACTCAAGCGTGTTGTAAAGATAATACCAGCCCAAATTGTTGCGTAATTTTGCTGCAAACTTGCTATCTTAGCATTAGACATTTATTTCGCCAAAACATGTACTGTATCGCAAATTTGCAGCCTAAATCGGAAGAAAAATACACCATATAATGGTGCCACAGTGTGTCGTCCCATGTTGTCATCTTGCTGCTATGATGCTGATACGTCAATTTTTACAGCAAGTTTGTCTATCTGGGGTTACGCATAACCTTAATATATTCTGTTCATCAACCGCAACTCAGTCAACTCGCTATTAAAATGATTAATCTATCAAGGTATCAATCGCAACAACCACCACGTTACAAAAATAATAAAAAATACGGTACATAAAGAAGTTTAAAAATGAGTGTGTACCTTATAGTGTTTATCCTTTCTCGAATATCGTCTATTCGTACAGCGATTAGAATGCACGCATACTGCCATCTAGCCCAAAAGAGTACAACTCGCTATTCAAGTGAGTACCCTCTTATGAAAAAATACGCGTCAGCTTATCCTTATCGACGCTCGAGCGATAACAAGTAGTTTACGAGAGAGAGAGAGAGAGAGAACGCTGTCGTTTGCCGCAATTGCCGCTAGACTGCGTGATGGCGGTAGCAACGTTGCACGTGTTCCGGCGTTTCAGTCCGAAAGGAGCCTCGATTCGATCGGGTTTACTTTGCCCTAAGCGACGTTTTAACTTTGCCAGGTGTGCGGCTCTTCATCCGATAGAACTTAAAATGTCGTACAGCACGATAGAACGTGGTTCCCCAAATACCACCGACTACAGATTATACTTGAGTGAGTATTGCATTTGGAACGAACATGCACGCTTTTATACACTTTGATCCAACCAATGAAAAATAATGTTATCCGGATGTACGCACACGTAACGTTACGAAGCTTTATGCTAAAGGTCGAGTTCCATTCGGTATCACCATGCGTGCGTGCGCGTGTGTGACGCGCGACCGGTCGAGATTCTTCTCAATATCCTGAATTAAAAATGCGTCTTTTAACTTCTTCAGTTAGCATATATTTAGCCAACTCGACAGATTTTCGTCACGGTCAAGTGCAATATTATACACTAATTGTACCCGGACTATTCTTCGAGAGTCCGTCTTCTATTGTTGCTTGCGGCTTAAACTGCTCCGGCACTCATTCCTTTTCATTATTCATTATATGATTATTTTTTTGCTTCCCAATCCTCATTCACACCCAACGTGCAATTCACACTTCAAAGACGAAGGGTTTTTTTTGCAGCCGAGCCCAAATAACGGTACTCTAATCATTTGATATATCTATATATATATATATACACTATCTATACTCACATATGCGATTATACATGCCTCTGTGTGTCTGCATACGTGAAATTGAGTTCAAACTTTTATCACAGTGTATCAACTGTGACCTTTCAAATATTACACTACGTTTATTATATGCTCAAGAGAAAGTTGCCTATTGCGGCTACCTCATAGTACCAGCTCCCTGGTACTTTACTCTTACTTCAGCCAGAACTGGTTTCTAGAGATCCTTTTGTTTCCTTTTTTCACCCACAGGACTGATACCGCTATCAATAATAATTAAATTCGCCCTACTTTCGATAATCCATTGTCATATCCCAATCTTAGCGTCCACAGCGGTAGTTAAATATTTATCATTGGCTATGTTTGTGTCTTTGTTTTTTCTGATGTTACAGTAGTTTCATTCGGCAGGTATATTTCTTTTGTAACTTTAGACAGTGTTCTTCCTATACGTATTTCTCTCTAATACAGTAGTTTACATTTTTGCCTTAGTTGATGTATACATCGCTCTGTACGCTAACTTCGCAAATATTTTTTGTTTGGCTCGTCTGTATATTATTCCATCAGTTTAATTATTTCTTTTTCTTCACAACATACTCGGCCATTCTGACGGGTCGATACAATTCTTTTGTGGCCTGTCCCTGCGGAGCTGGATCTTTTTTGTTTTTTGAATCTTCCTGTGTATTCGTTCAACTCATTTTTTTTTACTTTTGTAAATATGTCGCCGTCCCTTTGATGTGTGGGCCTGGCGATTTTGGTATCCTCAGAGATAGGCTTGAAGTTTGCATCCTTGGAATACAACGAGTGTTTTTAATTCCTTATTTCTATTGTTATTGTAAGTACTATTTTGTCGACTTGGGTTGCAGATTGCTGGATAAGTAGGATAAAAAATAATCGCGTGATTTTCATAGCTCATATCTGTCAATGGAAATTTAGGAACGTTAGAATGAAAATATTCAGTTGCATTTCAACTATGCAAACTTCAATATTATTGCTTAGAGTTCTTGTTTCCATCTTTGGCCAGATTTACGGGGTTACATGGGTTTCGAAGCCAAAAAATAGCATATTTTCTCTATTTTTTTAAAATATAATATATAAATTATTTTATTCAAAATGTTAAGCACATAAAAGAGCAACATTTCAACAATATTTTTAAAAAAATTTTTTTTGAAGAAGTGTGCAAAATTTCAATAAGATCGGTGCATTCGTGTTTGAGAAATTGTGTCCACGGACTTAAAAAATAGTGTTTTGAGAAAAATGCGTATACCTGCGTCGCTCCTGGCCGGTCTTTCCCAACGGGAGGAATTCCCAAAGGCTCTCTCTCTCTCCTAGACTTTTACTGCGATTGACTTAAAACTTTGGGAGAATATTCTAGACATAATGTACTATTAGATAATAAAATTTAAAAAAAATGGATTTTTTAACATTTTCAAACCCATGTAACCCCTTAAAAGATTAAATCCACTGGCTCAGTTCCTCGTCTTTCCAATATTCTTTTACTTCGATGTTCTGTCTATCTTTGGACATTGAGTCGGTTAATATTGCACATAAAATATGTAAAGGGCTAGTGTTGTCATAATTTATTTTCGTAGATAATATATATATTATTATTTCTTGAGTTCCAATGTATACCCATGCAGGTTTTTGTACATATTACTCTTTCCAATTGAACTCTCTCCTATTGCTCCTATTACTTAGCGAGTAATAGTAAGCTTGTGGAGCTCTGTGTGTTTCTACTTTTATTTCCCTCTCTTGTTCGCAACTGACAAAGCATTGTGAAAAACCGAACAGATCTCGGTCTCTCAGACGATGGATCTTCAAGATTTTTATTTACAAGTGCAATTTCCTTCATCGTTGGCCTGTACTTGAAGCGGGTGTTGCGCCGTTGTTACAGAAAACGACAATGGACCGTGCTCGCCAATGCACGACGTACCTCTTTACGCGGACGAGGCAAACAAAGTTTTCAACATGGTGGTCGAGGTGCCAAGGTGGACCAACGCCAAGATGGAAATAAATCTCAAGGAGCCTCTAAATCCTATAAAGCAGGATGTGAAAAAGGACAAATTACGCTTTGTAGCCAATTGCTTTCCTCATCACGGCTACATCTGGAATTACGGAGCGTTGCCTCAGGTACTCAGAGGCGAGGACTTTTTTACTTTAATTCGCGATCTTTGTGATTGACCGAGACACGAGTACATATTTTTAAAAATTTTATCAGATATTCTATGGTTCGTTTATATTAACAATATTTTTTCGTCCATTCTGAAACGACAAACTATATTTATATAAATATTTTTTTAATATTGAAATGTTTCTTCAGCTGCTTTTGGTGGCTTTTAGAATCCCACCCCAGTTTCGTTGGACCACATTTTTTTTAATCTGTCAATTACCGACTCGAATCCACGTTTTCCATGGTCTTGAAGATGGCATCGTTGGAACGCAACGAAAATGATTTTTTTGTCCTTTTTGTTATAGCCCAAAATATTGCAAAAAAAAACAATTTTCGTTGCGTTCCAACAATGCAAAGTTCAACATCATCGTTTTTCTCAATGATAATAAGCAACAAACAAACAAAAAAAACAAGTTGAAAAATAAAGGTCTTTACTTCATCAATAATGATGACTCATTAATATCTGTAATTTTTATTTTTCAACGTTACTCTTCATTTGATGTTATAGCAAATGTGAGAGTCCTGCATTCTTATTTGTTTTATATAAATAAAAGAATGAACAATACCAAAGCGATGAGGCAGAAATTTTCTCAAATCCTGTATCTGGTAGTGATAATTATTTTTCTTTTTATTTCCAATGTTCCTTCACATGCCCTTGAAGATTTTCTACCCCCCCCATCCCTGCCACTCCTATTTCACGCTTGTCACTTAACTGTTTCCAATTTCTTGAAGATCCTCCCGCAGTGTTTTCCGCTGTCACGCGTTTCTCAATGCATGAAAAAAAAAACGAGAATATATTTGATTAATCGCGGATGAAATTTCGGTATCGTTTAATTTTTTTCTCATGGACTTGTAATTTTCAGACATGGGAAAATCCGGAAGTACTGGACGAAGCCACGGGTTTCAAGGGAGACAACGATCCCATAGATGTTCTTGAAATCGGATACAGGGTAAGAAACCTGAAGATATCAAAGAAATGGAGAGACCAACTTTATCATAAAAGTGTGCTAGCGGTGGAAGGAATTGAGCAAAAAAAACGGAGAGCTTTCATGAATACGTGTAGCGTGTATACGTGATGAGAATGCAAACGGTCATAGTGTGAGCGGTGCGTGACGCGATATATTTTTTGCACAGGTAGCAAAACGAGGTGAGGTACTGAAGGTCAAGGTTCTGGGAACAGTCGCGCTTATCGATGAGGGTGAGTTCGAGCAAAGTGTATATTCCGCCTCGTTCATACAGCTGATTGCACTGCAGGCATCCGTATATTGCCTCCACATAAATATATAGATTGAATGCAGTCTTATCACACATTACACATAAATACAAAGTCGTTGTACTTATCTTGCTCCAGTGACCCTGTAATAACGGAAGTGTACGTTGTATTGCAGGCGAGACCGACTGGAAGATAATTGTTATCGATGTTAATGATCCATTGGCTGAACAAATGAACGGTAAGTTTAATTGATTGCGGTATTATTTAAAGGGTAATCATTTGCCGCAGGGAGCTGCTTCGTATAAATGTGGAAAAAGTAGAATGTAGTTATACGAAGGTATAACAATAATGAAAAATTGCCTATTGCTCTTTATAATTATCAATTTCGTTTGAGTTTTTATCTTTTATATATTACTATTATTATTTTTGTTTTTTTATCGTCATTTTTATCAGTATTATTTTTCTCTTCGTCCTCCTGAATTGCTATTATTTCGATCATCATTATTATTATTGTTGTTGATATTATTACTACCGCAACTTAAAAAAAATCAGTTTCTTACATTAATTTTACATGAAAGTGATTATCGTTGTTAAATAATCGATTATCCTTGATCAGTCGTAATTACGTCGTAACAACTGATTGTTCATTCGAATAACGCTTCCACTCTATTTCAATGAATCTCCGGCAATTTGTCTATGCGACGATTCGCCCGACCACGCGAGCGAATATTTGCTCTCATTACGTAATTCGTTCCATCAAGGTCGAGTGATTCAGCGTCACGCGATAATTTTATCTATCGCGCAGTGAATTATGTACTCATGCGCGTACTTTCTTTTCTTCTTTTTTTTTTTTACCATTTGCTACAGATATCGGGGACGTGGAAAAGGTTTATCCAGGCTTGTTGAAAGCAACGACCGAATGGTTCAAAATCTACAAGATACCGGACGGCAAGCCGGAAAATCAATTCGCCTTCAACGGCGAACCCAAGCCAAGGGATTTCGCTCTCCATGTTATTAGCGAGGTTCACGAACACTGGCGCAATCTCGTGAAGAGGGAAACTCCGGTAACGGGAATTTCTTGGTAAGTATCGATGGAAAATCTGCTTAGTTTTTTAATTTATTTTATTTTTAACATTATTGGAGACGCACGCGCGCCGAACTAGTACAACATTTCTATACACGTTTTGACATGACTCGCGATACTCTAAGCGTTGGAATATGTGACATGTTTACCTTCGGAAACTCGCGTGACCTTTTTTTTGCACTGTGAACGACTTTTTTGACTGTATCGACACTTTATGTAGCGAAAATATCCACCAGAGCTATTCTCTCATAGAAGAGCAGAAAAAAATTGTATTTATTTTTATTATAAGTTAAATGACCGGTCGAGTCTGACACGGAAACTTTTCCGGGCTCTACCAAAGTTGACTTTCATCCAGTCCTAACGAAACTTCGGCTTCCAGTGCTTTAACAGCGAACGAAAAAATAGAAATGACAAATAAATGAGCAGTTTAGTACTATATGGATATGCTGTAGTGCGCTATAATATATACAGTGTGTCTACCGACCTGAAAACTCATGAAACGTCTTAAATGTTATAAAATTACACTCGACCCGAAAAAAGTCATGAAATGTCATGAAAAATTACCAATTTACCTGATTTTTTTAAGAGCTCTGCAGCGCTCCTTATCATGGCCGATTTTCGTATTTATTTATCCAAAATAATTTCAAACTTTCGGAGGTTTGCGACAATCTACGGTATTCGTAAATAAGGTAGTTGAAGAAAAAATGATTCGTTATCTCAACATGATAGTTTTTCTTTGTTATGCGTGTAAAGAGACTAGATGATATTACTCAAAGTTCCTGAATGTATGTAATATTTTTCCAGATGTTCCCAAAATACATTTCTTTACACCAAACTTGAAATGATATTTGTCTCACATTCTTTACTACACATGTAATTGTACAGTTTGGTGACTTTTCGTTTATTTTGTATACTTTTTATTGGAAAACAACACACATCTGTTTCAAAGAGCAGAATATAAATATAAAAATTTAGAAAATTAGTCGCACTATAGAATTATAAAGTATACTTTTATACAAGAAAGTCATACTAAAAGTCATGAAAAAATCCCTATTCCTTGGCTTAAAAATCTATAAATGTCATGAAAATTCAGTTCTGGTCAAAATTCGACACCCTGATATAGTGGCTAGTATACATGGATATCCAATTGAACGAAAAATGAAATGTAAATGATTTTTATTTACGTCGATGTGACGATACTTCTTACTTTTTTGTGTGGAATTTCAGCACGAACGTGTCGGTGGGAGATAGTTTGTTAAAAGTCGATGCTGTTGCGGCTGATGATATTGTAAAAGCGTCTCCTGAGCCCGGTGAACCTCATGCTGTCGATCCGATCGGTAAGTACGCGCGTTCTCCTACCAACACGTATTACACGTAACTGTATGAATATACACGTCACGGCACGTTCGTTATTCGGACATGCGATTGAGCGAAAAAAAAATGTCACGATAACGAAAAACATTCACTCGCATTTAGAGAGAGCATTGCCTTGTGTACGCTCGAAAAACACTCAAATTTTCGAATTTGCAGTTGACAAATGGCACTATCCGCGATTCCCAGTGCTGCCCCACAAATTGTAGAACCAAACAAAACAAAAACCATGTCGAGCCGAGATCGTTCATTGTCTCCGTGTGATTTCAGTTGACAAGTGGCATTACGTGCATCTGAAGTAAGAGACACAGAGACAGAGAGAGAGAGTGAGAAAGAGAGAGAGAGAAAGAGAAAGATGAAAAAAAAACAGCAGAAGAGAGCCACCTACTGGAGACAGCTGGAGAGAGCGCTCGATAGAGGAAAAAGAGCGAGAAAACTAAAGGGTGGATAGCGGGTGGTAAAAGGAAACGCGGGATCTTGATGCTCGATTGCCATCTTTCCAAGAGTAGCACAGTCGCCTTCGTCGAAACCGCAAAAAGTGGGTGCTTACGTCGCTGCTTCGAGAGATCGTGCTGTCCCGATGACGTCGCGGATACGAGCATTCAGCCTGGCACGATGAAATATACCTGAGGGAGCTTCCGATTGCGTTGTTTTATATTATCGCAAATAGAAGCTGGTTCAAGATCAAGCGGACGAGGAAGAAGAAAGAAATCGTTTGTATAATTCAGTCAACCCCGCGGTCTTAGTTACATCACGTATTTATTGCTAAATAACCGTTATTGGGAATAATTCGAGAGTGAATCTGGGCTAATATGTAAAAGGTTGTGATGACGTTAAGTCAAGAAGGAGTTTTCGATGATAAACAATAGTTAACTCGGACGAACTCGCGTCTCTCGAGATTCTTTCCAGCCTCCTTCATTTTCCTCTACCTTTTTAGTTGTATACATGTAGCGAAAGGTTCGAACAAGACCCAATCGTCCTCGAACATCAATCGACACTGCTGCTTCTGCATCTCGTAACAATTCCCGATTCAGTGGATGTTCGTACGAGCCTGCATCTCGATCTTTTCGGATGTAACGCGTATATAGGCGCTCGTCGTCGTACCCCGTGTCTGACCTATTACTCACTCGACTATTGACGGAATTTCTCTTCGCTATGGGCTTATAGTACACGTACCCTCGTATAGTTGAATTCTGACGCACACCAATGGCGCCGCGCTGCCATCGAGATTCTCACGCACTTCGTAGAAAAATTGTCAATATTCGACGAACAAAATTTTTCCTACAGTAGCAGAGACAGGAATTATTGTCGGGATAATTTTAGCAATCGGTTTTTCATTGTGACCTGAGTGAAAATTATGTTACTTCTCGCGAGTAGTTTAGACTAACAGCAAAATTGAATTTTTCAGCTACACTTTAAGAACTTACAACCTCGACATTTCTCTACAGTCAAAATTGTTATAAAGAATCTAATCAGTAATAATCTCTAAAAAATTATAACAAAAATATTCACTCGTAATTATACTAAAAAATCGCATGGCCGTGGTAATAAAAATATAGTGAAAATATTTTCAACTATAATTACAATAAATCGCTACCTACCAACAATAATAATAAACAATGAAAAAAAAAAATATGAAAACTCGGCTGAATAAAAAATCTTTGAAATTTCTTTCGAATTGAAATTGTAATAAAAATTGTTCGAATCAGTACCAATGATTTTCGTACGTAGGGTCGTCAGTGTGTAGAACAAAATAGAACAAAGTAAAGAGAATTACACCAAAATAGAGTAGAGCGGGCAAACATTGCGGGGTTCTCCCCTAAGTCGCAATTCACAAAGCGATCTTTGGAATACTTCGGGCATAGAAAAAGAAAGAAATAGCGAGAGCGACCTCTAGCACGCAGGATTTAGCCGTTCGTAATATAACAAAGCAACGTGTATGAAAAAAGGTTTCTTCACGAAACCGGAAGTTCATAATTACCTCGGCAAATTATATCGGTGCGATCTTGGACATTTTGTACGTTATTTTTAAATTAGTCCGTCAATAAGCGATTTTTGGAATTAAAAAAAACAACGGTAAATGCAAATCGTGCTTAAAAGATTTCTCGGAATTGCTGATTCAGCCCGATTATAGTTGAGCGCATCTTCGATGAGGAATTTCGTTGGCCCATAAATATCGAACTGGTGATATGGAATAAGAGGATTTGTTGTTATTTTTTTTTTCTAAAAATATTGCACACGTTAAGAAACGGCAGATGTTGTGGATGCCAGCATAATGTCCAGTGCTCATTAATTGCCGATCCGACTCGACGATTTCCATTATTTTATCGACATTTTCGACGATTGGCCTACCACAGCGTGCCTCATCTTCGACGTCCATATTACCAGAACGGAATCGTTGGAACCACCGCTTTGCTGTTTCATTCGATACTATATTGGGTCCATAAACAGCACAATTTTTTTTGGCCGCCTGCTTCGTTTTTTCACCTTGGTCGTAGTTGTACTGAAGAATGTATCAAATTTTCATTTTTTTTCTCTCCATTTTGGAACGCGTCAACACACAACTGGCTTCACCAAACACAAAACTGTCAAAGAACTTTTTTTTAAGCGTAATGTCACCTTTAAATCGCCGTATAGTATGACCCGATGCGATGTATACATCGTGAGATATGGCTCACTAAAGACATCTAGCGGAAAACGATCAGAACTCTTTACTTCACCTAATACAAGTATGAACGCGTCACCGCCACGGTCTTAGTTATTTCCCGCATTTATTGCTAAATAAACGTTATCGGGAATAATTCAAGAGTGGATCTGTCCTAACATGTAAAAGTTTGTGATGACGTGAAGTCAAGAAGGAGTTTTTGATGATAAACAATGGTTAATTCGGACGGACTCGCGTCTCTCGAGATTCTGTCCATTCTCCTTCACTTTCCTCCACCTTTTTAGTTCTATACATGCAGCGGAAGGTCCGAACAAGACCCCATCGTCCTTGAACATCAATCGACACTGCTTCTACTGCTGCTGCATCTCGTAACAATTTTCGATCCGGTGGATGTTCGTACGAGCCTGCATCTCGATCTTTTCGGATGTAACGCGCGCGTATATAGGCGCTCGTCGTCGTACCCGTGTCTGATCTATCACTCGCTCGACTACTGACTGGGTTTCTTTTCGCTATGAGCTTATAGTACACGTATCCTCGTACACTTGAATTCTGACGCACACCAATGGCGCGGCACTGCCATCGAGAGTCTCATGCACTTCGTAAAAAAAAGGTCAATATTCGACGAACGAAATTTTCCCTACAGTAGTAGAGACAAGAATTATTGTGGGAATAATGTTAGCAATGGGTTTTTCATTGTGACCTGAGTGAAAATTATCCTAATCTTCGCACGGATGTTTAGGTTAACAACAAAATCGTAATTTTCAGCTACACTCTAAGAACTTACAACCTCGACATTTCTCTACAGTCACGATTGTTTTTAAAAAATCTCTCTAATTAGTAATTAATCTCTAAAAAATGATAACAAAAATATCCACTTATGATTATACTTAAGGCGTTAAGTCATCTTGGCGTTCAAAAAAATAGGTATACATTTGGTTTTTAATTTTGACGCGACGATTAAATATATAAAATAACTTTTATTTTTTACATAAACGTTATAGTTGTATGTACGAATTAAAAATAAACGAATAAAAAGAATAAAAAAATAGCGGAAATATAAATCGTCTAGTAAAACCCTCGTTTGAAAATCCTTGTCGATGGTGAAATTTTTTACTCTGTCAGGCATCGTCTGTAAATAAAAAAAAATCTTATGAAGAAAGGTTTTATGTGTAGCAGGGGGGAAAAATAAAAAAAAAAATTTCGTAGAACAGCTGTTTAAAAAAAAACTCCGACTTATACCACAATTTTGAGTTTTGAAAATGTATGAAAGATGAACGCGCAACTAATTTTAAAAATCCCGTGCTATATCCTAGATAATACAGGGTGTCCGATGGCAGATTTCAAACTTTAAATGATTATAACTTTAAAACGCGAGGTGCAAGAGGGGTGCGGGGTGGGTAGCTGAGGTCGCGTGCACTGCGGATTTTTTAGTCGCCATGTAGCGCTGGTCTGGAGAGCAACGTGCTTTCGCTGTGGAGGCGTATTTAACCAGTCATTTTTCGCTTACTTTGGCGCGGCGTAAATTCTGTAACCGCTACAATATTCGCTGAATAAGTGACGCGCCATCGATAAATTTGATCCAAAGTTGGGTAGCAAGATTTAGAGCTTCAGGCTTGGCTGTAAACAGGCATCACCAAAATCAAGCAGCCTCTGTATCTACTCCGGAAAACATCTAACGTATGAGTGATTCTGTTTTAGAAAATCCACGAATGTCATTGAGAGTCCGTTCGTCTGTTTTGGGTATTCCAAAATCGATACTGCATGAAATTATGAAGAAAAAAATAAAATTTCATCCGTATAAAATCCAAAGAATTCAAAAATTGAACGACAGTGACTACCCAACAAGAATAACTTATGCTCAAAAGATGCTGGAGACTTTTTCCAGCGAAATACGACTAAGAAACATTTTTTATAGCGACGAAGCACATTTCTATCTTGGCGGTTACGTCAACAGGCAAAATTTTCGTTACTGGAGTCTCCAAAATCCAAGAGAAGTGCATGAGCAGCCACTGCATATTAAAAAGGTCACTGTTTGGTGCGCTATTTCGGGGAATGGAATCATGGGGCCCTATTTTTTTAAAAAATAATCGTGGCCAGACGGTGACGGTTAACTCAAAAATCGAAATTCGCATTTAATTTCTTTTCATTTTAAAAAATATTTTTTAATTACTTTGTTTATTCATTTTTTTTACGAATTTTTAAAGTTTGAAATCTGCCATCGGACACCCTGTATTATCAAGAATACGTGTTTTAATTTCATTAAAATCGGTTGAGTAGATCTCAAGGTATGTTTTCCACTCGTTTGAAAAGAGCGTTCTACTAGACGACTTTTATCTTTGAACCGCAATTTAAAACTTTTTTGTTCATTTTTTATAAATTTATTCATAAAACTGTAATCTATTTCTGAAAAACAATCATGTTATGTATTCAATAATCGCGTTAATTGTTTTTATACTTATAATTCCGAGCGCCACGGTGGTGCGACCCATTAAAAATCTCATACTGGTAGTAAAAAATATAATAAAGATATGTTCAACTCTAATTACAGATACATCTCTCTAATTAATAACAATTATAATGACCAATGAAAAAAAAAATCTAAAAAAAAAATCAGCTGAATAAAAATCTTGGAAATTGCGGGATTTAATTGCAATCATAATAAAAATTCCCCCAATCGGTACCAATAATATTCGCACGTAGGGTCGTCAGTCTGTACAACAAAATAGAACGAAGTAAAGAGAATTAAATAAAAATAGAGTCGAGCGGGGAAACCTCGTGGGGTTCCCCCTTGATAAGTCGCAATTTACAAAGCGATTTGTAGAATGCTTTGGACATAGAAAAAGAAAGAAATAGCTAGAGCGACCGCCAGCACGCAGGAATTACCCGGTCGTAATATAACAAATTGCGGGCTCGCGCGCGCTTCGGCGAATCACGTGTGACATTTGTCGCAATCGAAAGCAACGTGTATGACAAAAGGTTTTTTTTTTTCATGCAACCGGAAGTTCATTATTGCCTCGGCAAATTGTATCGGTGCGATCTCGGGCATTTTGTACGTTATTTTTAAATCAGTGGCTCGATAAGCGGTCTTCGAAATAGAAAAGAACAACAGTACATGCATATTGTGTTTGAACGATTTCTCGGAATCGTTGATTCCGCCCATTCATGTGCGAGCGCATCTCCGATGCGTCATTCTTTGGACTATAATAATCGAATTGGTGATATGGAATAACAGGATTTTTCGTTTTTTTCTAAAAATATTGTACACAGTGAGAATCGATAGATGTTGTGGCTGCCAGAATAATGTCAAGTGCTGAAAAATCGCCAATCCTAACAAATGTTCACCCAATCTTCAATGTTAAGGGGTCACACCACCCTGAGAGGCTAGAATAAGTCTCCGTACTCATGAATATTTTGTAGCCAAACTAATGCATATTTTTTATTTCTATCTTTACACTCTTTTAGTATACGTTCTCAGCTTCTTAAGGGGCCAGTCCACTTTGGAGCCACGAAAAAAAGGCTATTTTCGCGATTTTTTTTTGAGGATTTTATAAAAGATATGAATATAAAAGTTGTTGGGCTTGATAAATAAAGTCTTGAAATACATTTAAAAAAAAAATTGTATTCATTTTTATTCATTTTTAAGTACAAAAACTATAGTTTAACGTAACGCCTCAAAAATAGGTGGGCTAGGTAGCTCCATCACAACTCGGCAACGGCTTGTCTGAAACAAAAAAATCAAAGTCCATTAGATTCAGTATAACACCAGCTACAAAATGACCCTCGGATATAAAGTTTTATCAAAAAATAAAAAAATGGCAGATGAAAAACGAAAAAAGTAAAAAAAAACGCGTTTTTTTCGCAGTTTTTCGCAAAAAAAAGAGTCAAAATAAAATTTTTAAAACCATCGAGGGTCATCTTATTGCGAATCATGTTTACAATGTGTGGTTCAAATTTCAAGAGAATCGGTTTATTAGTTTTAGAGATACGATGGAGCTAGATTTTGAAAACGTTGTTTCGAGAAAAACGCGTTTGAAGTTTATACTATGAAAAACTTTTACCTAAACTCAATCGGCTATATTGACACAATATTTCTGAATGTGTGTACTTTCGAAAACAGTAAAAAAAAATCGATTTTTTGAAATTTTCAAAGTGGATTGGCCCCTTGACTGATCATTTGTATTGGGATAAAAAAAAGAATCGTCCAAGCTTCCATTCCTCGAAAACATTCAGATTTACACTAATCGAATTTCGTTTTGGAGCGTTTTTTAAAAAGAAATGAACCGAAACAATCTCCAACCTAAAGACATCTTTATTCGTAAGTGTCACCGGAGTGGCAAAAAACTAAAGAAGAAAAAAGAGAACCCGTAAAATATTTGATATCCCGAAAAATTTGGATTCAAATTCCTCGAACGTGATATTGCTTCGTACCGTTTTTCAAGGAGATTCAAAACGAAAGATCGTTCTGCGGAAAAAATATACATACTAATCTGCTGCGATATCGGCATAATATAATCGATATTTAATAACTGTTATTACGAATGCCGGCTCGTGTTCCGAGGCACCAGAGACGTGTGTCGCTTCGACAACTAATTATGTTCACCGCGTAACGTTGTAGTATCGCATTTTAAAGCGACGCGGATCTCCCGCGCCGTCACGAGGCCGCGTTTCGATATCCAATGTAATTTTATCTCGCGTTTTCATCTATCAGATCGCGCACATTTGTTTCAACATTTTGTGACGAGTCGGCGCTCGTTTGACTCGTGAAATGAGAATTTTTCATCAAACGAATATGATGCGCGAAAGTCTCGGGCGAGATTTCGCTGTACTGGACGATCGAATCTCGTGCGGATCGATTCGAAGAATTGAAATTCAGCTGTATAGAATCGAGTAACTGATATTACAGATTTTTTTCTGCAGACAATTCTGCGGTTCATTTCGAAGTGCAAAGGCCTCACCTCTCAGTATCGGCAATTCGATATTGAAGCGATGAGTCTCGGCAGATAAGTTGGGGCGAGGGTCAAAACTTCGAATGGGGAAATGTTGAAGTGGAAAGATTTTGAAGTTATAAAATTATCAACCCAAAATAAGGTTTAGTAAATTGAAATTTTATCCTTCGACCGATGGCGAAATCAAATAACGGGAAAGATTTTGAAATTACAGAATTAGCAACCCAAAATAACAAAGGTTAAATTATTCTTTATCCTTCCACGATTCCACCAGAGGATTATTTATTCGAGAGCTCATTTATTCGAAAACATGTTTTCAGATAGTTTGTACAGTAAAACCTCGTTTATCTGACCTTCGATTAACCGACGTTCTGCATTATCCGAGTCACCCAAGTCATCCGAGTCCTTCGCATTATCCTCGTATAATACGAAGAATCTCTGATAAAACAGAAGAATCTGCTATGCTTATGCGTGGAGTAGTCCTACCAGGTGTACAGGTATGAAATGCGGATTTTTTTTTTCTAAAAAGAAACACGTTAAATTCGGAAGAATGATAAAAAGTGCTTTATTCAAAGTATGCTCCATCGCTTGTTATACATTTTTCCCATCTTTTGGGCAGTTTGTGAATACCACGCCAGTAAAAATCTTCCCCTTTTGCTGCGAACCATTAATCAAGCCATTTTTTCACATCTTCGTACGAACCAAAGCGCTTCTCAGGAAGTGCGTGACCCATCGATGCAAACAAGTGGTAATCGGAAGGAGCCAAGTCTGGCGAGTCAGCCGCATGGGGTAGAACTTCCCAGCTGAGTGCTTCCAACGTGTCGCGAACCGGTTTTGCCGTATGTGATGGAGCATTGCCATGAAGAAAAATGACTTTGTGTTGCCTCTTTCGGTATTCTGGCCTTTTTTCAAGCAGCGAACAGTTCAAATCGGTCACTTGTTGTTGGTAACGTTTAGTATTAACCGTTTCCCCAGGTTTTAACAGCCCATAATAGACCACGCCCCTCTGGACCCACTAAACACAGAGCATCGTCTTTCTGCCAAAGCGATTCGGTCTTGCGGTCGATGTGGATGGTTCGCCTGGGTCTACCCATGATTTTTTGCGCTTGGGATTCTCAAAATAAATCCACTTTTCATCCGCTGTAACTATACGATGCAAAAACGACTACCTTTTGTACCGAGCGAGCAAAATATCACATGTGTTTTTGCGCTTTTCCATTTGCCTGTCGTTCAACTCATGTGGTACCCATCTACCGGTCTTCTGAATCTTTCCCATCTCTCGTAGCCGATTGGAAACAGCTTGTTGACTAACGCCCAATTGCTCGGCGAGTTGTTTTTGTGTTTGCGAATCATCTTCGTCCAACAATGTTTGCAATTTCACATCTTCGTATTTTTTCGTGGTTTTCCATGTTCCTTGTCTGCAACATCGAAGTCACCACTATTGAAACGCCGAAACCATCGTTCACACGTATCTTGCGATGGAGCATGTTCAGCATAAGCTTCTCGAAGTAATCGGTATGATTCAGCAGCTGTTTTCTTCAAATGAAAACAAAAAATTTATGCTGTCCGCGAATGCTCTTTGTTCGGTATAAATTTCGACATATTGAACACAACAACACAACACTATGCACACACTTTTCCAATTTATCACTCGTGCGCGTCTGATACTTGTTGATGACACAACAAAATGGCGCAGTATCAAATCTTTATAGCACAAACTGCATTGGTGCACCATCTGTTGGCTGAAATCCGCATTTCATACTTGTACACCTGGTATATTGCTACTTCCGTATTATCCGAGATTTCACTTATCCGAGGTACACACTTTCCATTTTACCTCGGATAAGCGACGTTCTACTGTACTTTGAGTCATACAAATACAAATTCGAACGATATAGAAAATTCATATCCCCGAATTAGAAACAAGTGAGTATCTAATATTGGTAATACCGTATAGACCAAAAAGCCATATACCGAGAATACAAACTTTGAATGTGTCGATCTTAGATACGCAAATGATCGATGGTCCAAAATAGCGAATACCTAGATAGCGAGCATCAAAGTAATGGACAAGTTCGCATCATAATTTTAAGCCAATTATTAGAGATATTTGTGTTCGCAATTTTCATTAATTATTTTACAGACTATCATAAGATTAATCCATCTATATTAGAACTTGCGTTAACTATTTAATTTGAAATTTCAGTCCTTCTGAATATTGATCGATCAAATTTCCGACTCCCATCTATAAATTGTAAAGTCTTGATTGTATTTCTTAGTTTATCGTATACTGTAGTATACTATTGGACGAGGATTACTCGTAGAATTGTAAATTTTATCTTCAAAACGAGCCTGAGGATTTTGGTGAAAAAGACCGAAATGTTTTTGTTGAAAATAAATAGCAATTGAATGAAATGTAGTTTTGCAGGTTTGATTATATGTAATGTAATGTTGCAATCGCCTTAATTTAGTAATTTCTTCTGTTTCGATCATGTATAGATTTATTGTGAGCATCCTTGATGCTGAGATAATTGGCGATATGTCTGATTGCGTCTGCGAAATGGAATTAAAAAATGTTATTGCAATAAAATGCGCGTGAAAGTGATCCAGCAGGATCTTGACTTTAGGAAAACGCATTTAGGGGCCTAAATATCCAGATCGATTTCTGCGAACGAATAATCTATGGATACGAAAATTCATTTTGTCCCCCATCCGTCTTACACTATTGGTCTCAGTAATTTTAACTCAGCACTCTTTGGAAATAACGTAGCAAAATACACTTTTTTGATGCCCCCATGAGCATTCCTTTCACTGAGCATCGATCGATCTTCCAGCTACATAATACTGATTGTTTCAGTAGTGCGGTTTATCAATTTTCGTTCAATTCCCAAATTAAACGCTAGAGGAAATGCTAGATTTGTTGAAAACGTGCAGATCCACGTATACAAAAATGCCAAGAAGGTACTCAACTGCTGTTGTTCACCGATAATAGTGAGAGTGGAGAAATATTACCAGGATTGCATTTTTCGAAACAGCTGAGTCGATGCACCATTGAAATTCCAGCCATATATAATTTTCTATAGTTATTTATAGCTCGACATATATTTATAATAACTATACAACAACCATATTCTTTAATTGTGCATAATATATTATTTATAATATGTGTCTTCTTTACTATAAGCATCTATATTATAAAATAACCGTTGCATATAACTATTTCCTAGTTATTATTAACTGCATTTCCTAGATATTATTAACTGCAGAATAACCATATTATATTTGCCGTCATTTGTAGTTGGTACTACAAGTAATTAAAAATTGCTGCAGATAAGATAGTTGTTCGATAGTTATCAATCAGTGTAAATTCGTGATATTTTTGTTTTGTTTAGATATTAAGATGAACAACTGTATATATTATGATTGTTAGTTTTATGATATATATAACTATTGTTTAAAATAACTATATTATTAAATAATCATATTATATAGTTGTTGTAAATATCTTTTTTGCTCTTTCGCGTCTATTCCTATATTTCAGTCGTATTCGGTTGATCAATGAATTTATCGATTATTGAGAATTTCCCGCATTAGACAGTTAGTAGTTATGAATACATGCGATATTATTCATCTCGTTGCATATAAACATTTCATCTATCTATTCCGTGAAAGTCGGTCAACAACGTTTGCTACACTTCGGGATTCCTTTCGTTTCATTCGATTCGTCACAATCGCAGCCCTGAATTTTCGGATTTTCCCAAGGCTCTTCCGAGAGTTCCGAGAGGCTGACAAAACGCAGTAACATTTTCGAGTTGACCGCGATTTTTTTTTTAATCCCCGAAACATGTTCACCATAGGTACAAAAACAGAAATCTATAAAATTTACAATTAAAGCAATACTTCTTAACATAGAGCATTTAACATTATGACACTGGTGACGAATTTTTCATAATGTACTGAGTGATTTGACAATTTTTCATAACATTTTAAACATTTTTTTCACACTATTTCGTGCGTAAAACTGCCATTCAGCGATGAGCGTAGGCAGTTAAAATATCGCCTTATGTTAAGAAGGGTTTTTTAAATTGTAAATTTGATAAGAACGGTGTAGACGATCGATTTAAAATTTGGAAGGGGCATTCAGTATATCAGAAAGAATTTACTCTATAAATTTGAACAAAATGGTAACACTTCATTAATTGTCCCGGAATTCTTTAGGGAATTTCGGGACATTTAACGAAATGTTACCATTTGTAAAATGGTATTTGTAAATGGTAAATTTGTAAATATCATTTATAAATGGATCATAAAAATCCTTAGGTCCGTTGTCAAGATCAAATTTACAAACATACAAGGAATGCCCGTTCAGTAGTTATGAATACATGCCATATTATTCATCTCGTCGCATACAAACATTTCATGTCCCGATTCCGTGAAAGTCGGTCAACAACTTTTGCTACACTTCGGGATTCCTTTCGTTTCATTCGATTCGTCACAATCGCAGCCCTGAATTTTCGGATTTTCCCAAGGCTCTTCGGGGATCCGTTTCGTTGACCCTCAATTACGATTACATGTAGAATTCCGAGAGGCTGACAAAACGCAGTAATATTTTCGAGTTGATTGCGATTTTTTTTTAATTCCCGAAACCTGTTCACCATAGGTACAAAAATAGAATATACAGTCTGGACTGATATTTCCCAGAAAAAAAAGCATCGAAATACCATTTTTTGCATCTCTTCAATCTGACTGACTGACTGATTAATCACGAAATCTCAGAAACGATAAAGTCTACAAACTTGAAATTTGGCAGGTAAGTTTTTTATAGGGTGTAGACATCCGCTAAGAAAAATTGTTACGAAAGGGAGGTGTAAGTTTGTATGAAAAATTGTATTCCTTGCGTGTATAAACTTGAAACTCCGTATAAATATTCTTCAAAACAAATAATAAAACGCATATTTTAGGATTTTTCAAAACAACCCCTAGTGCGGGGTGCAACTTCTAATGAAGTTTCTGTGGGCCAAATTCCACGCGTGCGAAGCCGCAGGCGAAAGCTAGTTATTTAATATAATCGGATACGTACGTTATAAATACGAACGTCTTTTCGTTTGATGAATATTTCTTCCCAGAATGCTATCACGAAAGCAACGAAAAAGAAAGAAAAAAAAACGCACATTAAAATTACATTTTCATTGCACTAGAATAATCATGCGCTTGGGTTTGTTTGGGTTATCTTTTTTTGTGATCCATGTTGAAAATAAACACTTTCGATTGGTATTCCACTAAGATTAGCACGTCGGAAAGAACAATGCGCTTTTTGATAAGTGTTGTTCTCATTTCTGTAGATCGATCGCCAGAACGGAGAATCGAAGTTCGACAGCAAAAAAAAAAGGGATGACAGGAAACGCGAATATTCAGAAGTTTTTTTCAGAAGTACTTTCGATCGAGATCCACGAAGATTCGGGATTCAACAGATCGCCGACAGGGATCGTGTGCGCGGTTCTTTCGATGAGCTTGGTATATAAAGTGAACGTCAGCCGCGAACTGTAGACCAGTCGTTACTTAACGGCCTTTTACGTCGTTTCGTCGCGGATTTTAATATCGTCGTTTAATATATATATATATATATATCCACGCCAGTTCGGTTGGCGCGAAGAATATTCGCAAAAGCACTCGTGAGTTTTCCACATTCATACTTAAATATACATCTACCTATTTGTGTTCGTGCGTGTGTATGTGTGTGTGCACGTGCCGCTCAAAAGTCACCAGGACCGGTTCAGGCAACACTTTTACTCACTTCTGTATTTTTGGTCTCCTCGGTACATTGATCTTTTTGGCCAAATTGGTTCTCGATGTTCGACACTCCCGACTCAACGACATTTCGTGTTTCCTACTACAGGAGGAATTGAATTGATCGCACGGGAAAGAAGACAATATGATTTTTGAAATTATGCCAGCTCTTTTTTTGCTTCTCCAAAATACGCGGATGCAACAGATTTTGTCGTTCCTTATTTTGCCGAGTTTTAAATGCACCGTACATCGAAGATTCTATAATTCTTCCCTGCATCGATTTTGATTGATTAACGTGACAATGATCGATTCGCTTAAAGATTGGATATTAAGGAATATTGCAAGAGGTGCACAAGAGAAGTCAAATTCGAGAGAACCCAGTGATAATTCGAAAGATTCTTTTTTTCATATCGCCTGTCAAATTACAGTGACATTGCTGAATTCGTTTTTGATATAGTCTGTTTTTTTTTTGCCATTCGACGCACGTGAAAATATTTCATTCTGTTTCTTTGATAACTTGAGACACTTTCAAATTGATTTATCGAGAAAAAAAGATGATTTTTTTGAGCTCAAAAACAGTACCATGCGCGAGAATGTGATAAAAAAGGACTCTATGACATACAACGACGACTGATTGTGAAATGGATGCGTAAGAGACGTTAACGTGACCTCGTGCGTGCTAAGTTATTATTAAATTGTGTGGAGAACCAGTTTTTCTCTCAACTTCTGTATTTGAAGATTTCACGAGTTCACAAGAACGTCTGTGATCATCGTTATTAAGTGTTATGCTAGAAAAAATATTAATAAGGATGAGGCCCGCTATTTCCATACATTTCCTTTTTACCTAATCGTTGAGATGAATTTAATCGAGCGTAGAAACAATTTTTTCCCCCATACGTGTTTATGACTCCGTGGATAATTTATATGCTCGATGCTACTAGTTACGTACGTGCAAAATTAAGTGTTTTGTACGCCCCGTCCGTCTGACACGATCTACAAAGTGCTCAGCCGACGAAGCTATGCTCAGCGTAGCAGGTAGTGGGGGCATAAAAAAAAAATACATTTTGCAACGTTCTTTATAAAGATCGCGATGCTGAGTCAAAAAGATTGACACAAAAATCAAGTGACTGCTTAGCATTTTTGTATAAGCGGATCTGCATTTTCATACTGCATAATAGTTAAGGAGTTTCGGGACATTTAACGAAATGATACCATTTGATTCAAATTTATACAGTAAATTTTTTGTCATATTCTGAATGTACCCTCCAAATTTTAAATCGATCGTCTACAGAGTTTCTATAAAATTTACAATTAAAGAAAGACTTTTTAACATAGAGCATTTAACGTTGTGACACTGATGACGAATTTTTCATAATGTACTGAATGATTTGACAATTTTTCATAACATTTTAAGCATTTTTTTCATAATATTTCTTGCGTAAAACTGCCATTCAGCGATGAGCGTAAGCAGTGAATATATCTCCTTATGTTAAGGGGTGAGGGCTACTTGTAACGCCGAAAAAAACGCTTTTTTCGGCATTTTTTTTTACAGGTTTTATTATTTAGTGAAAAATGTTTTCCCATTAGAATAATCAATATTTCTAGTAGCTACAGTACAATTTTCATTGAAAAATAATGATAAATAAGCGAGATGCAGTCAGTCTGCGAGCGGTCCAGAAAAAAAAGGTGTTTCGCGGTGATCACGGCTGCTCATCACTGGATCATCTGAAACCAAAAAAATTAACGGGGATCATTAGTAAATCATATTGGGCCCAGGATGGACGAAAGGTTAATGAAAATTACGAATTTTTACAAAATGGCGGATGTTCAAAGTAAAAACTTGTTTTTCGACCAAAATTTCACTCATATTTTCAGTTATAAAAAATAAAAACTATTCACCGCCGATAAAAATCCTTCGTCCATCCAGGGGACAATTATGTACAGGATAAGTGATACAAATTTGAAAACGATCGGTCAAGCCGTTCTGGAGTTACAGTGATCACCGAATTTGAAAACGTGCTTTCGAGAAGAACGCGTTTAAAGTTTTAAGTACAATTTACATGCAAATAAAAAAATTATTTTTGGTCTTACATTGAATTATCTATTCCGGCACCATAAAGTGACGCTTCCTTCGCCTTAGCAGTCGCAGTAGAACCGATTTTCTTCCGTCGTCGAACTACTCTGGCCTCTCGAGTGTTTTCCGCCGAACGTCGGTTAGCCACTTCAACTCGAACGGAGTCCTCCTTTGCGGCAAAATTGTGGGCGTTTGGTCCTAAATTAATCCCCATAGCATCAAAAACTGCTAACAAGCCATAGGAACCTTCGTTGAAGGTGCAGGTAGCAATGTTGGCTGCTATGCTAACAGTGGTGAAGTTGGCAGGTAACGTTTTTGGCATGACCTTCCAAACGCTCTGGTTAAAACTTTCATGACTATTTTGCGTAAATCCTCCTATACATCTTTGTAGTAATTCGTCTTTTGTAAGATCTTCGTAAATCGGCTTTATTGCAGCGTTTACCCGCTCGAGGCGGCTATGCTCAAAGTTGTATATCTTCATGAATAATGCTCCGATTTGACTAAAATTTTCAGAGAATACTTTTGAAATGCTGTACTTTTCAGAAAATGCAAAAAAAAAACGATTTTTTGAAAATGCTGACTAGTCCTCACCCCTTAAGAAGGGTTTTTTTAATTGTAAATTTTATGGGAACGGTGTAGACGATCAATTTAAAATTTGGAAGGTGCATTCAGTATATCAGAAAGCATTTACTGTATAAATTTGAACCAAATGGTAACTCCTCACTAATTGTCCCGGAATTCCTTAGGGAATTTCGGAACACTCAACGAAATGTTACCATTTGTAAAATGATATTTATAAACGGTAAATTTGTAAATACCATTTGTAAATGGATCATAAAAATCCTTAGGCCCCTTTCCAAGATCAAATTTACAAACATACAAGGAATGCCCATTCGATAGTATAGCATATCAATAATGTTTTTTTTTGTCATTTAATTATACGACTATGATCTGTTATGTACCATAACAATAAATAATTTCCATATCCGAAGAGAAATAATGGTGTGTGGCTATATAAGGTGCATCCAGTGATGCACGCTGGTCTATCTCTCGTTATTGAGATTTAGTGTTTTATTTTTGGTTTCTCTGTCTATTCTATTTAAATTTTATTTAAATCCAGTGGCTTAAATTTTTTCAATCTTCTTGATATTCCAGTAGATTGAATGCTAGCATGTTTGGATGGCTGCCAAGTCTCATCTCGTACCTCATGCATAATTTTTGCGCTACTTTTTTGACGGAAAATATCAATAATAAAAACAAGATTTCTGCGATAAAAATTAATATCTCATCTCGTAGACGCATCTAGATGAATATTGCAAATTAACGCAGCATCAAGGGTACTCACGATAAATCTGTAAATAGTCAAAACAGGCGAAATTACTGACTTAAGGAGATTGCAATATTACGTTACATGTAATCAAAGCTGCAAAACTATATATCATCGATCTGTCATGCATTTATCTCAGCAACAATGGGTTGAGTCAATATCAACGAAATCCAGTTTCCGTTATAAATTTATAACAATCCCTTGTTCTAGAATATCCAAGCCACCTTCAACTACAATTTTTCGTTTGCTCTATGGAATTATTGGTATCTCCAGACATTCATGGCCAAGCCTTTCTCGTGTTCCGCCCGTAAATCCTCGCATACCCCGACATGGAAATATCAAGAGAAAAAAATTATCCGAAAAACAAATCGTTCGCCACGAGGAAGCAAACACACTGGAATGCCCGACCGTGAACTTTCACAGTCACGTTTCGTCGCTTTGAACGCGAAAAAAAAGTCACCGGAGAGAATCTCAATCGCCATTGAATTAACGTACAGCGATAAACCGCGTAAAGCTAATTGTGATTGATGTTCTACGTAACACGTTATGTTCTACGTGACATGTTACGTACATTACGCGAGCCCTTTCACATTACGTGTGCTCTGGGTACTCCGATCGAAGTAAAACTAAGTATAAATTAACGTTGATTACATTGTTGAAGAGTGTCGAAGCGTGTCGATAATTGCCGAGACAGAAAAAAAAAACAATAATGGTGTTGACCTTAAAAATGAGGAAACAAGAGACGACGCGTTTCTTCATTTTTCCATCATCAAATTTACATATAGGAATTACAAAAGAAAGACTAGCTAAAGTCAACAATAGAAACACGTTCTATTCACTGCACGCAATAATAATACTCGCTCATAATACAATTATATCAGTGGTTGAAGAGGTAATTTTTGTTCGCAATTATTTTACGATTAGAGGAGAGTGGGGCACAATGTGTCACGGGGCACAACGAGCCATATGCGGTTTCTGGGAGGCTTGTAGCTCGTAAATTAGATTTTGTCAAGCCTAAAAGAAAGTCGATAGGAGCTCACAAAGCATTATTGAAAATTAAAAATTGCTTTGAGGCTTGGAAAAAAAAATATTTCGCTCGTCGGGAAAGGGTAAAATATAACGACAATTTCTGTAGCGGCTCCGGTTTACGGTCCTAATCGATAGTTTTATTATTTATGATGGACTCAGTGACTTGTGTTTTTCCATTCGTAGTTTAATTAATAGTTGTTTTCATCAATAATCAAATATTTTACTAGTGGGGTACAATGTGTCACTAAATGGTGGAGCAAAATGAGTCGACTCCCAATGAGGAAACAAAGAAGTGACGACGCTCCGAGGAAGCATAATCTGTCACGGGCAACTGTCAACCACATGCGATTTCTCGGAGTTTTGTAGCTTGTAAAATCCGAATTTTTTTTTGTTGGTCCGTGATTTATATTAAGTTTCGGCTGGCCTAAAAGAAAGTCAATAGCAGCTCACGAAGAATTATCAAAAGTACAAAATTAATTTGAGGCTCGAAAAAAAAAATTCGCTTGCCGGGAAAACATCAAATATTGCGGGGCAATTGTGAGGAGCACAATGTGTCATCGAGTTGTTGAGCACAATGACTCGACTCCCAATGTTATTGGCAAATAATACCCATTGTGAAATTATCGGTATGTATGGAAAACTGTTATCTATTTTAGGAAAATATAAGAGTTTCAACCGGCTCGTTGTACCCTACTTTTCGCAGCACTTGACACACTGTATCCACTCATCTGATACATTTTACCCCACCCGTGGGGCACAATGAACCGATCCGCAAATTTTTTTCGACGCTATTATTTTAGGATGTTTAATCTTTTTCCAAAAAATATGGTAGCTTTATTCTACGCCCAAAGGTCTATAAAATTGGTTATGATCTTTTTTTCTAATCAGACTACGGTGGTAAGAGTAAAAATTCGATAGAAAAAACGTGACACACTGTGCCCCATCTTCCCCTACAGTTTTCTTCTTTTTCATTCGCATCCAAAGGTGTTTATTTACCATTTAAAAAATTGATTTCCCGAGTTCCAATGTATACCCTTGCGGGTTTTTTCGTGTTACCCTTCCCAATTGAACCTTTCTCTATTACTCACTACCCGCACCTTACTAAGCCAACCAAACTTCCGTTGCGTCCACAGCCACCTTGAGGTTAATTCTCACTATACGTTCGGCCTCCGTTCCATAACCATTACATATAACGTTTAGTTAAATTCTTGTCTATTCGCATCTTGGGTTCTTGATCAAGCTCGTCTGGATAAAAGTAGTGTGCGCGTTGAAAAAATGTGTTCTGACGAAAACTTAATCCTAGATGGTATTATAGCGTACCGATACGGACGGCCCCATATTCATCTGATTCTTTGGTGCACAAACGTTTTACTCAAGTGTCTACACCAAGGTCTCAAAAGTATTGGCCTTCCGCTGGCTGGTTGACTAGGTCGACTGGTGACTATCTTTGAGAGCAACTTGACTCACTTCTAAGCAGCATGTGACTTTGTCGGATTTCAATTGCCATTTCACTTCACTATGTTTATTTTTAATGTCCCTTCAAACGCCCTTACAGGCTTTTGGGACACTATCCACGGAGCGTTGCCCACTGCCAGTCGTTTACCAATTAACACTTAGTTTGTAAACGTTTTTTTGATACTTTCCGTCTGTGAACCTGGGTATTTCAAGTTCTGTCGTTTTATTCACCCAGTTAATACATTCGAAGAATTTTGAAAAAATTCATGCTAGTGTTCGAAACATTCAATTTAATATATCAATCATAAAATTATAGAAAAATAATTTTTTAAATATATTTTTTGTTAAATCAATTAAAGCAACTCCTAATCGAAATCGTTTTGGCTCGGACACGAAATACTCAGGTTTACAGACGAAGTGTTAACTATCTATCGCGTTTGTACGAGGGCAGAGGGAAAGGGAAGCCTTGTAGCATTAAAATATAGGTTTATGCCAAATATCAGATCGAAATTCGGTTTTCGCTTTTCGGAAGTACATCCGAAAATTGAATGTTTCATTTTTACAGAGGCAGTTGAAGAATAATGTTTATAACTTTGCGATTTGATTGATGATTAAGGCAAGGGACAAGTTGAATAGAATAAGGCAATTAATACGAGAGACTGCCATGAATTCGTTAAGACCGAAATCTTGTTTATTTGAAAATCACTCTCTACGTAGTCACATATACATAAATACAGCGAAGAACGAATGATCGTTCCGCGAAAATTTATCGACAAACGTCTAAGAAACTAAATGCAAATATATGCGTATAAGCTGTATAATTTCTAAATGTTACGGCACTCGAATATGCCTCGTCCTAATATTCCTGCGTGTACAGATCAGCGAGCACACGTTATATTAGATGAAGTAAAACGTTCTGAGCGTTTTTTCGCCATATTTCGACGATGAAATTAACATAGTTAGGATTATCCGATTTAGATCAAATATGCGCCGTTTTGTTTGATAACTTTTGCCCATTTTGAAGGCAATTTCATAATTCCGCGATTGAAGGATCCCTCGTCCCTATTGATAAAAAACTTGACCAGCTCATTTTCACAAGCCTCTCTTGAGGCCAGTTTTGTACCATCAAGAAAATTTTGCAAATGCTTGAAAAGGTGATGATCGCTTGGTGCCAGGTCTGGACTATACGGCGGGTGCGATAGAACCTCCCATCCAAGCTCTCGGAGCTTCTGGCGCGTCGTTAAAGATGTGTGCGGCCTGGCGTTGTCTTGATGGAACACAACACCCTTCCTATTGGCCAATTCTGGCCGCTTCTCGTCGATCGCCTGCTTCAATCTGATCAGTTGTTGACAGTAGAGATCCGAATTGAGTGTTTGGCCCAATGGGAGCAGCTCATAGTGGATGATTCCCTTCCGATCCCACCAAACACACAGCAAAACCTTTTTGGCCGTTAATCCGGGCTTGGCGATCGTTTGGGCCGGCTCACCGCGATTGGACCACGATGTTTTTCGACTGTTGTTCTCGTATGTGACCCATTTTTCATCGCCAGTCACCATCCGCTTAAAAAATGGGTCGATTTCGTTACGTTTCAACGAAGAATCGCAGGCATCAATTCGGTCCAAAAGGTTCTTTTGCGTCAATTCGTGTAGCACCCATACATCGAGCTTCTTCTTGAGACCAGCCTTATGCAAATGGTTCCACACGGTTTTCTGGCTAATCTTCAGTTCCTGGGCAATGGTATAAGATCTCACATGCCGGTCCGACCCGACGATTTCCATGATTTTATCGACATTTTTGACGATTGGCCTACCAGAGCGTGCCTCATCTTCGACGTCTATATTATCAGAGCGGAATCGTTGGAACCACCGCTTTGCTGTTGCATTCGATACTGTATTGGGTCCATAAACAGCACAATTTTTTTTGGCCCCCTGATCCGCCTTTTCACCTTGGTCGTAGTGGTACTGAAGAATGTATGGAATTTTCTCTTTTTTCACCTCCATTTTGGAACGCTGTAACACACAACTGGCTTCATCAAACACAAAACTGTCCCAATATAACGAAAAAAATGTATGTGATGAGAAAAAAACTCTTCACGTACCATGGATTGGTGTTACAAATTACATAATATTCATCACACGAATGAGACAAAGAAATTACATGCTGTTGGGTACGCAGGATTTAAGCGAAAGAGTTCTTTGACATCGTCACTATCAAATTATTTACTTTTGTTTTTGTTTCGCAGAAAAACGAGAGCACAATGTGGTCGAGCAATGTGGCACTTGGGATGCTGGTAATGCTGCTGGTCCATCATCGCGCTTCCGGCCAGCAGGGTCAGTACACAACATCAAACCGGAAGCTCTTTTGCATCCGCAAAATATTCTTACTTAATTTTCTCTTCAATTCCCTCGATGCAATTTATTTTTTCAAAGATACCTCTAGTTTTTTAAATGAGATCAGGAGAAATTTTTCTCTAGTGCATTATGAAAGAAAAAGTACAGCCAATAAGTGTGATGAGTTATGAACAATAAAATTATTTTCGTTTTCCTTACGAAAAATTAAGTTAAATATATTTAAAATTAAAAAAAACTTAAATGTATTTAATTTTCGAACATTCTCTGTTGAATGGAATGCCGAAAAAAATAACTACCAGAAAGAAAACAATAATTTCATTCCGAGTAAACATTAATTCAAATTGAAAACATAAATGAAGTTTCTATTTTTCTGTATCGATTAATCATTTTTCTGAATTTATCTTCGATAAGTGTATTACGCAAAAAATACTAAGTGACATTTTTTTCTCCACAATCGAGAAGGCAAAAATAATTTGCGTTTCGGAGTCAAGATAAAACTGTCCACTTTTGATTCACATAAATAATTACTCTACATTAATTTCCATCACATGGAGTGTACAAAAAGAAATATTTCAACAGGTATTGTTGTTTGTAAATGAAAAAGAAAAAAATAATTTGCACTTGTATAAAAAGGGAACGTTTTTTTTTTTCAAGAAAAAAAATAAAAAATAATTTTCATTTCGGTCACAAAATGAACGAGTTCAGTTTCCTTTAAAATTCATCAATTTCCTAGACTAATTTCGATTCGTAAGCTGTATAAAAAAAGTTGACGATGTACATGTGGGATTGAACGTGTTGACTTTTGATTAAGATTAATTAAAGGTAGGATAAATTAATTAAATATCAATTAAAGATAAGATGAATTAAAGAGTCCTCTATTAATTTGCCGCCAATGAATGATATTTCAAAAAAACATACGAGGACGCAAAGTTCTTTTGAAGTACGTCACGTGCCAATCGCTGCATCATACGGAAACGAGCGTTGCTGCGAACGCGGGCCGCATATGCGAATTGTGCAAATTGTGTATCTATTTATGCTCCTCTTCCACGAGCAAATGTACATCGATGCCCGAGCCGTGGATGAATCTATCGTATTGAAGTTGCTCGTTAACGTTGAATTTTTACTTAGAAATTCAAGTGACGCGTCAACTTTGAAGTGTTTACCGGGAATTTCAAGTTATACTAGTTAACATTGATTGTTTACTGCGAAATAACATTTCGAGACGTGAGGAGTGTATCCAGTGGAAAAAAAAGTGAAAAAGAAAAGGAATCGCCGTCCCGATTAAAGAGGGCCAAGGTTCGAACGACGCAGAGAGCACCTGTCGAGTTCGATCATCGCGTGTAGATGAAACCTCCGGAAAGGCCGTCTCGCAGGTCTTAGATCCGATGGCCGTGACAGAACGAGAGGAAAGATTTCTGAAGATAAAACGCAAGAATATAAGATCGAAACTTTTTTTTTTGCCAATTCGAAACTGCTCTTCATCTTTTATTAAGGTATTCCTTTCGCGAAGGGCCGTATTTTGGGAGTGCATTAGCAGGGCCCTTTTCAACAATGAGTAAATTACAGTGGGACTTAATAAAAATAAGTTACGATGAATTGTTTTACTTAAAATAAACTGGAATGAAAAATTTCGCGTCAATTCAGTAGGTTTAGACATTTTGTACATGTTCTCTGAAAAGTCGCGGTTACGTAAATTCTTCTGCTAGTCACATTTTTCTAGTTTTAATGATTAATATTCCCTCGAAATATTGGATGACCCCCCTATTTTTAACGACGTTCCGGAATCTTCAGAGCTTTGTATATGCGTAGAGCAGTTTGCCTCAGACATCTAGAGTTATTAAGAATATAAATGATTAGACATAAATGTGGCCATCGTACCATCACCATAAAGAGCCGTATAAATTAGACGATTTTTAAAGACATAATTTTTTGCTTAAATTTCCATAATTTGACATATTTTCAACATGTTGGAATGTATTTTTACTTAATTGTAGACGAAAATCGAGAAATTGTTAAATATTTTGGTTCGTGGAAGTGATACCTTAATGGCACTTGAAGATAGACGAATTCACGATTTTTTACCGAGTAAGTAAACGAAAAGAAAAAATTGTTCCCCAAATATAGATATGACATTTATGGAAATATTTTCGTTATTTCGCCTGCTCTTAGGATCCCATCCGCTTTTTGTAGGGCCACATTATTTTTTTTTTTCATCTGTCAGTTCCTAACTCGAGACTACCGACCGTGCCGGCCACTTTCAGCATGTTCCAAACATACTTGGGTACTTTCGGGACTGCCCAAAAATCCTCTCTCTCGAATAAAAACATTTTTCGTATGATGTTCAATAAAAAATGTCGATACTTGAGCCAGAATATTCAAGAGAAAGTCTTTTGAAATAATACACAAAAAATTAGTAATAATAATTATATAGATAATTGACAGTAAAGGTGCAAAATGAATATCGTCTTTTTCGAATTTTTCGAGTATCGTTGTCAATGACTATTGATTATGAAAAAAATGCACGCAGTGACAATTCAGTCAAATTTTGAATATTGCGAAGTACCATTTGCTTCACGAGATCTCTATCTCAAAGAAATATTTGTTTCCATAGAGTGTTAGAAAAAAATTTTAGACATAGAAACGTTAGACATAGAATTTTTAGACATAGAAGAATTTTTAGACATAGAAAATTTTAGATATAGAAATTTTAGACATTTTAGACATAGGAACATAGAAACGTCAAATGAAATATTTTATAAAAATACAAAAAAATTGAATGCCTGTTCGTAAAAATAATTGAAGTTAACAATCAGCAAGCCGTTGATTCGACCTGAAATGCCCCGTACATTAATTATATATCCAACGTACATCGGAATGGTGAAATCTGTTGACGACTTTTTTTTTCTTCTCTTTTTGTACCTCGCTCGCTCAAGTCTGATAGATTCGATTCTCTAGAACTCAGCGTGCGCGCGATGACGTATCGATAAATATTGAGAAAAAACCGGTCAAGGCTCCACAGGAGAAACATTCGACGAATGAGGAAAAACGTTTTGGAATGTTATTGCAAAGTAAAAATCATTTCTAAAAAACTGTAGTCAATGCACGTTTGGCAGTTTTTTAAACGTTCCATAAAAAGTGTTGAAGTTTGCATCGTTGGAATTCAACGAAAGTTCTTTTTTATATTTCAATATTCTTATTTTTATAATTATGTAAAACCGTTCATTGCATATTTTTATTATAGATCTCTGAATAAGTGTCTTAAAAAAATAAAGGGTTTTTGTAGGCAGAAGTTGCTGAGAGAAATTCATAAGTATTCATTTTCATTGCATGTCAACGATGCGAACTTAATCATATCCGTGAGTTATTTCCCTCTGCTCTCGACGTTGAAAAAACTATTTAAAAAGTGTATTACGTGGAAAGGCTTCGAGTTCCTTTTGCACAACGTATTAATGAACCTGAGCAATGAACCACCTTGACATTTTTCACGTACTTTACGTAACCTCTCCCCAAACGTATCTAAAATTATTGACGTAACAATCCATTTTTTTCATTCATTTTTCATTTATTTATTGCTCATAATATTTCTTCTACAATGCTTACCAAAAAAAATACCGCATACGATATTGTTTTCACGATAACGTCGTTTATAATTTTATAGAATTAAGAAAAAAAAAAACTCGATGGCCACAGGAGAAAAATGTAAATTCCGTCATAGACGAAATGACATTCGCAAACGAGGAGGGAAACCAACCGGGGGAAAATGATTGGTTATCGAAGCGCATAAGTTTCGTGCCGATAATTGTCGTTTTCGTGCACATCGAAATTGCGTCGATCGAGGAATTCCCTACTGGCAGTTTTTTAATTTTCCCTGAATCAACGCTCCTGTCAATTTCATACACGTAAACATTCAGAGTCGTTAATCAACACTTCGCGGTCTGAGTAACGTTCAAGGTTTTCCATTCATATTTCAATTTGTCCTTGGACCGCGAAGCGTTGTGTAAAATATTATCCACGCGACACGTAGGAAACCGAAAAATCTCGACGGTGCGTGAAGAAGGTTGCCAACGATTGTGATTTAGTCGAGAAAAGAGTAAGAAAATTATGGGAGAAATACAACGATGATGAAGAGACGGTGGGCGGTTAATGCCCAGATTCGTAGCATCGCGTAGAATTTTCGGGCCGCGAAGTGGAACCGTTTGGTTTGAAATGACAATGCGGATATTCATTCATTCAACCCTTTGTCGTCACCCTGGGTAGAATCGACCCGTCAATCAATTTTTGGCGTAAATATATAATAGTTCCCGGTTTCGAATGGGACTGTATTCGCCATCTTACCTGAAGTTTGAAGTATCCGTATACCATAAAATTTACCCTCCTCACATGTCGGAATAAATACCTTTTTTGGAACGCGCGATATGCTACTATTTTTTCCCAAGAGTAGTGTCACGTCCAAAATTTGGGTAAAAATGTTGAAAACTGACAGAACTATGATTTTTTTTCAGCGAAAAAGTGTCTTTTTTGCGTTTTCACCTCTTTATTAATTTTTTTTAACATGTCGCCCTTTTATTTTTTTTAAATAAATTTTTCGCACATCTAGAAAGTTCAAAGCATTTTCTGTAATTTTTTTAACCACTTCGGACGCATAATTTGGTCACAATACTTTTTTGAAATCTGACTGGGTAGAATCGACCCAAGTGTGACCACCGCGATTGAATTTGGAATTGTGACCACAAAGGGTTGAGAGAGACTACCAGTCTGAAGCCCGGAAAAAAGGTGAACTTCGACAATTTTTTTATGGATAGCCAGTTGATAGAATGAAAATTCCATTCAGTGGCATTTATTCACAATTTTTTTGCCTAAAAATGAGGCTGGTGCTGATGCTGAATAAAGCGTGTCACGTTTTTCTGATAATGTCTCGCGGCAAGAGTACTCCTCCAATTTTTATCTGGGGCTAAAATTCAAAATAATTTGAGTTCCGGACGAGATTTACCTTCGAAGTACGTAGGGAAATCGAAAAAGTTAGAGTTTTCATAAAATGGTGCTGGTTTGAAAAAAAAAATGTTTTCACAACCGACCAGAAATCCTCTACGTACTTCGCTTCAAACTGTTCTTATAAGCTTAAAAAAAAACTCCAAGTCAATCGATGAAGAATTGGTCATGTACTGCCGCCAGTCGCAGGGCGCTATCAGACAAACCGCTTCATCCAGCTTCAGCGCCACCACTATATTACAAAATGTTGTGAAAATGTTTGTAAAGATATTTAAAGATATGTCGAATAAAGGACACTAAACGTAATTTTTTTTGGTCAACTACACGGAGAGAATTAAAAAGTAATTTTAGTCGTGAATTTCACGGTAAAAATTACCGTGATATATTTCAATGTGGTGACAAGTGAGAAAAGCATAATAATTCGTATGCGACAAGTTTTTTTTAACTCACGTTACAGAAAATTTCAAATACGTAGCTAAAATTTTACTATACAAGAAGGGTAGCGCGCACGATAATTTTTACCGAGAGCACAATACATTTTCCTATAACACTCATTCAATTTTATAATAAATCTTAAAATAACTGTTATAAAGACGATACTTTTTTATAGACATTTTTGAAAGGCATAAAATAATAAAATGCACAGTAAAATTTCGCTGATATTATATCTTTTTTAAATTTGAGTTTTGCGTATTTTGTTACACATCAAAATTTACTAGAAAATCTGGTAAAATTTTGTATCTGAAGAAGAAATTTTATTTTATTTTCGTGAAAATCTGTGTTTTACTCAGTAATAATAAGCGAAGTTTTAGGGTTGTCATCTGGTTACCGTTACTGCACGGTAATTTTTAACATTTAATTCTCTCCGTGCAGATGCCCATAAAAAATTGTCTAAATTCACATTTTTTTTGGGCTCTGGACTGGTAGTCTCCCAAAAGAAATAAACAAAAACGCAAGGAGTTACGGAGATTATTAAAGGTTGCTGGTCAATAGGAAATAATCACTGCGATGGCAATGAAAAATCGGTGATGACTCCGGTTCGGAAACTGAACTTTACTTTGGAGCCGGGGGGGGGGGGGGTTACCTTTTCAGTAGCGGGAAAGAGTGCCCATTTCCCTACTTTGCGTCGAGCCCTGGCCAGGCTTGCCTTGTTCGATTCACCTGACCGGGTCTTTTCATGGAACAGACCGGAAAGATCACAAAATCGTTTTTTTTTTAATAGCTTAAACTCTATGTTTGGAAATTGCAATGTTCCGACTGAAATATATTGCGAGCAAGTACACTTTCACGTAATATATAGGCGGCCAGAATATTGACATTTCCTGAAAAGTGAAGTTCAACAAACGGTCTAAAGCTGCTTTGCTTTTCACTCCAGCAAATATATTTATAATTGATTAGGATGAAACTAATACATCTGTTGTAATTCTCTTCACAGCATGCACATCCGCTTATGATTTTTTCGCAATGCCTGCCCCGAAAGTGCGATTTTCGATTGGTGTTTAGCGTGCGGAAAGTGGCTTATTTCTCAACGATGCTTACTTTCCCGCACTAGTGCGGGAATGTGAGACTTTCCCGCACTAGTGCGGAAAAAAATCTATTTATAGCTCACTTTACCACATTGATTCGCGAAAAAACGGTTTTTTTTCACAGTTGATAGTTTTTTGTTCTACGATTTTGGACCGATTGAACAAACTTGAATGTAGCGAAATTCATGTCATATGAAACGTCAACTTATCACAATCGTATTTTCTGACAAGGAAATGATCTGAACTGATGTGATATATTTGAATATAATTGTTATTGGTTTTGTTGAATCTCAAATCCCACTTTCGAGACAGTCATTGCAAAAAATAATGTATGGGACATGTGCGAAAAAAAACGAATTACATCGCGCGTAAGTTGCCGAATTCGCCTCGACTTATGGTGCATTTCTCACTCGTACTCGTGTGACATGCACCATATGCCTTCGGCTCATGCGGCAACTTCACGCGCGATGGAATTCGTTGTTTTCCGCAATTTCTAGCATAAATTACTATTCTGGTACTTGTGAAATAATAAGTATCAGTACGAACAGATACTGTCTAGAGACACGGCAGCGTCTCGACGCCAAGTAATCAAAAAGAAATAGAAAAGAATTTAAATTTATTCATTTCACTCGGGTATGTCGCCAAAAGCGATTTTCCGATTCATTCCCCGTCAGTGCCCAAAAAAGGGAATGACGGATCACGGCCTGTCCTATGGCCTGTTTCATAGCAATCCTGATCCACGTTGGACGGCCTGACCATGGCCTGATATTATCTAGGGAATGCAGATAAGGGGCAGTACTTTTTCCGGACTCAAATGTCTACACGGGTCGCCGCACCTTGCTGTAACAACGAAGAGTCTTGCTACCTTTTTTGGCAACCTGTTCTCCACCGCTTACCCAGCAGTCGAAGAACTGTGGAGCTCGTGCCTCGCGGACCGTGTTTTATACCCGAGAGGACTCTCGCCAGCGCGACGCTTCGGCCGCTCGCCGAAGCGCGGACCCCGCCGCCAAGGTCTCATTGGAGAGGAGACGCTTCGCGGGACGGGCGAATTTATAAAATTTTATGGCGCGAGTGTCTATAATGGCTGAATTAGAATTGAAAGTGTTTTTTTTTAACTGTAGAACGGTGTATTGAATTTTTTTAAAGTGCTGTGTAGGTGTTAAAAAATGCGAATGAAAAATATGGTGAGTTTTTTCCCCATAAAAGAGCCTTTTTCGTGCGCTGCAAATATCTTCGTAATTTGTTTTACGCTATCTTTTATTTTTGTACATTATTCGTATTATCAACAGTTATGTTTCGAATAAAATACACTGATATATATTTTCTTTTTTTTTTTAAGGCTAGACCGAAAGTCTACCGAGAGTTCTCGACTAGTCGTTCACATAAGTTGGTTTTTCAACTAATGGCTTATTTTTCTGGACGTCCTCCTTTTTTATAGGTCGTAGCCACAATGTTATTGCGAGTCATCGAAGAATCTAAGGGAGTTTATCAGGCCACTCTACCTTATATTTTCTTATTTTTATAATACGTATTCGTATCGTTCCATATCACAGAAAAGGTGCAACGAATATTCGACGGCAATAAAATTGTATGTATAATACATACAATATATAATTGAAATAAAATATATTAAATAAAATATAATTTAAGTAAAAATATAAGAGTATAGAATTCGTTTATTGCCCCCTCATTATTTATAATTTCTCTTCAAATGCAAAATTACAAGTCCTTGAAACTATTAATACGAATATAAAAAAAATAGTTTTTTGGAAAACTGACACTTATCCCTTCCTTAATCTTATCCTCCTTCAAGTTTGAATTCTCATACTTCTCTCGCAACACTTATTCTCCTTTGAGTTTGAATGTCTTTTATTCGCAATGAAACTTCGACGACATTTTTTCCGAAGATCTTTCAAAATACTTACACTAAATACATACTGTACTAAATAAAACAATGAATTATATAAAAAAGATAAAAAAAACCAGCGAATAATAACGATAAATTATAAGCGTTTCTCCTAATTTCAGATTATGGTCCCTGCAGGACCCCTCATTCGCAAGAGGGCAGATGCGTCGGGATCAAAACATGCGAGCCTCTCTTGAATCTTCTTCGGAAGTACGGAAATGAAGCTGGTGAATTTTTGCGGCAATCCGTATGCGTCTTTGAAAACGGCGACCCGATAGTTTGTTGTCCCAACGGCCCGAATAAGGGCGAATTCAACAACAACAACAACAACAATAACAACAACAATAACAACAACAACAACCGTAACAACGTAGCCAATAATAATCGTAATAATAATCCATTTTTACCTGGTCAACCGAGCCCCAACAGTTACGGGCCTCTTCTTTCTCCTGAGTGTGGTTACACAAATGTGACATACACGAGGGTCGTCAATGGAGCGCCTGCAGAGCTCGGTAAGCGGCCAAAAGAAAAATTCTCTAATTGAAAATGAAATGAATTGAAGTTTATTTAATTTTCAAACGACTCCGTTGTTCCTAGTAAATTACTATTAAATTCTAGTATTCTTTATTGCCAAGGCTATATACCCTTTAAAGGTATTTACTCACACTCTCCCCTTTCCTCCATAAATTATAGTCCTCTATAGTAAATTCGATTATTGTTTGTTAATACTAATATAAATAATCGACTATTTTTATTGATGATACAATAATTATTATAACAAGCGATAGTAATAATAGTGATAGTAAATATGAATAATAAAAAGAACAATACCATTGGTTTGAATAATATAATAATTACCATAATGGCAAAAAAGTTGTTATAAATAACGATAATAATAATAATAATATATAATTTATGAATCAAAAATAATAAAAATAAATAGGTTATTCTCAGTAATGAATAGAATCGTAATGTTTCTTTGCAGTGTTTTTTTTTCATTCTCTTCTGGTCTTGTTTTATCAGTATTCTTTTATTTATAGAAGAATTTCCCTTTCTCCTTTTGGATGTGAAGTTTCTAGTAACTGCGTTTTCACTGTCCCTAGTCAAGTTTGTACTTAATATGAAAAATATAAACGGATGGATTTCTCTATATAGAATATTTATTAGATTTTTTTTTGGTATTTCATTGATACTTTTGTATGTATAAATTGCGAATTACTTAATTGTTGATGGAAAACAGGTTTCTGGCCTTGGGCGGCACTTCTCGGCTACCGTTCGCAAAAAAATCCGAGGAAGCCACGTTACCTGTGCGGTGGTTCCCTCATCTCGTCCCGTCACGTTCTCACAGCCGGACACTGCGTTTACGCCCGCAACGATCTCTACGTGGTTCGCTTGGGTGAGCTTGACATCGAGGACGACAACGACGGGGCGACGCCGATCGATCTGCCGATCGAAAGAAAAACCATCCACCCCCTGTACAGTCCTAACACGTATACGAACGACATCGCCGTTCTGAGACTCGCTCAGCCTATTCAGCAGTTCACCAGTAAATAGAAATAATAGAAAAACGAAGATTTTTCGTATCTTTACGATTTCCGTGAAAAAAAAAAAACGTTTTCAACTGACTGATGTTTTTTTTTCCTGTCAAGATCTGTTGAAACCGATTTGCCTGCCCATTACGCAAGATATACAGGAGACGGACCTGAATGACCTCTTTCCGTACATCGTTGGATGGGGTGCCGTTAATTTCAGTGAGTATTACGAGAGACGATGGACACGGAACATTGCTTTATTGTCTTTGAGTTTACTCTAAATTTGCCCGGGCATCGTCGGAAATTTGTGAGATTATTTTTACTTTTTTCTTTCAATAGTGAGTTTTTCAAAATAAGATCGATTGATTTTTATACTGATATAATCGCTTCGCGTTAATGTGTTTTTTTCGAATTTTGTTGCGAATCTTGCTGGGACTATTTTCTCGTTATTGTTATTATTGCTATTTATTTTAATAACCTTATTATTGTTATGCATTTTATTATTAATCTGATTGACGTTATATTATGTTATTAATTCTACTATTTTTATTAACCTTATTGTTGTTATCAATTTTATCAATTTCATTAACGTTGTTATTGTTGTTTATTTTATTCATTTGGCCAACTTTATTATTGTTATTAATTTTCTTTAAGCCATTAATGTTATCAATGTTATTCGTGTCATTAGTGTCATAAATGTATTGGGTCTATGGATAATTCCGTAGCGAATATCGAGTAAATATCGAACGCAAAATATTGATTAAAAAAATAGTACGTTGTGTAGCAAGGAGACAAGTTCAAACTTTTATACTACTATTTCATTGAGGGGTTACGTGGGTTTCGAAGCCAAAAAAGCATATTTTTATATTTTTTTTAAATATGATATATAAATTATTTTATTCAAAATGTTAAGCACATAAAAGAGCAACATTTCAGCAATATTTAAAAAAAAATTTATCCAAAAATTTGGGAGACCCCCAAAAAAAAAGTGTCTTCGTGGTGGTCAAGATAACTCATGATAGCTTTATCTGAAATTAAAAAAACCAAATTTTTGCTGTTAGTAGATAAGATTAAAAGAAGGATTTAAAAAAAAATTGAAATTTCAATTTTTGGCAGAGTTGTATGCAAAATAGTTCAATTTTTGGTACAATTTACATTACGCATAGCCTTGTAAAATTAGTTGTAATCGAAAAAAAAACCTTCGTTCAATCATTAGTCAATGCTATTTTGAAGAAGTGTGCAAAATTTCAATAAGATCGGTGCATTAGTTTTTGAGAAATCGTGTCCACCGACTTCAAAAATAGTGTTTTGAGAAAAATGCGTATACCTGCGTCGCTCCCGGCCGGTCTTTCCCAACGGGGGGAATTCCCAAAGGCTCTCTCTCTCCTAGACTTTTACTCCGATTGACTCAAAGCTCTGGGACAATATTCTAGACATATTGTACTATAAGATAATGAAATTTAAAAAAAAATGGATTTTTTTCAATTTTCAAATCCACGTAATCCCTTAATTACCAATCCTGACCTCAGTCGGTCAGTCTACCACCGTACCTGAGAAATATGACACTCTACCTTCTTTCTTTATTTCTTACTTTTTTTCTCTCTTTATCTCCTCCCTGGAACAAATCCTAAAGTCCACGCGGACGAAGTCGCGGACCAAAGCCAGTAATACATATGTTGATAATGTTAACAATTTTGCTGAAATAAGTTAAATTATTAATTTTATTGATGTTGAATAGCTTGTCATCAATGCTATCAACGTTGTTCACGGGACTGTCGTCACTTAAGTTGTCAGTGTTATTTAATATGATTAATGTTGATTCGCTTGTCATTAATGTGATTTTTTTCATTGATCATTTTTTGTTGTTGTTTATTTTGCGTCGTCTAATGGGGACATTTTCCTTTATATTTTATCCAGACGGCCCTAGCGCTACGATATTACAACAAATTCAAGTGCCGGTAGTGGAAGAGGCTCGGTGCCGAGCGGCCTACAGGGGTAAAGGCGCAACGATAGATAATCGTGTGCTGTGCGCCGGTTATGCAGAGGGTGGCAAAGACGCGTGTCAGGTAAGAGGATACGACGCGTTCTAATTTTCATATCACACGAGCACGCAATTTGACGAATAATAAATTTACTTGCTACATCTCTAGCGAGTATTTAATTCTCTTCTCGCTACTCGATACAAATTACAAAGTAGCGAAATTCATTTAGCTGGACAATTGTAGCGAGTAGCGGGTAGCAGTCGATAAAAAAAATGGTAATTACTGATTCGCAGTCTACGGTAGCAGGACCATTTTTTTATTCTCCACTCAAGTCCATTGAACAAGCTCCCATTCGATGCAAATTCGTTCCCGGGCCACGAATATTCTAGTCTTATCGACTGTTAGCCTTTATTTGGTCAAATAAAGTGTTTTATATCTAAAAGTCCTAGCTGGACCATTAGTTTCGCTCCGAACGGCTTCGGAGTGGAAAATTCGTGACCTGCGAACGATTTCGTATCGAATAGGATCTTGTACAATCGATTCAAGTGGAGGAAAAAGAATCGGCCAACTGAATTCACAGTTGTCAAGTTAACTGGCCCATTATTTATTTCTTATATTTAATAATGTGTTATTTTGATTTCCTGAAATATATTTTTTTATTACACTACCTGATTTCCTGAAATATACTTTTTTTTATTACGAATACGATACACTGATATCGTATTCGTAAAAATATGATATCATGAAGTCTAAAAAATCTCGAAAAAATTGTAAATACGAGGGTCATTGGAGAAGTTTCCGGCCTTTTTAAGAAAAACAAATATTTCGAAGCAAAACAAAATTTATTTCCCGACCTAGTCTCCCTTCAACTCGATACATTTGGTCTAACGTTCCTTCCAACCTTTCTAACCGTCAGAAAAAAAATTGATTGTCTATAAACCCGAAAAATCCTGGTTGACAGCGTTTGACACCGATATTTCTTTCTCCCCGAGATGCTTTTTCAAATTAGGAAACAGAAAATAGTCGCTGGGAGCTAGATGTGGCGAATAGAGTGGGTGCGAAAGCAATTTAAACTTTAATTCGTTCAATTTTGACATCGCGACCATGCAAGTGTAAGCCCGCGCGTTATCCTGGCGAAACAGGACTTTTTTCTTGGCCAAATGCGGACGTTTTTTTTTTTTCTTAATTGTGGTCTTCAATTCATCCAGCAATGCAGCGTAGTATTGTCCGTTGATTGTTTCACCCTTTGCAAGGTAATCGATAAGAATTATTCCACGGCGATCCCAAAAAACGGTTGCCATCACTTTTCCTACAGAGAGAACGACCTTTGCCTTCTTCGGAGCTGGTTCCTCCACGGTAATCCACTGCATTCACTGTTGTTTGGTCTCAGGCGTATGGTGGTGTATCCCGGTTTCATCAACGCTTATCGTTCGGCCGCAAAAATTCCGCCGGATTTTTTTTATACAGGCTAAGACACTCGCGCGACCTGTCCGCCCGTACGCGTTTTTGGTCGATCGTCAACAAGCGCGGCACCCGGTGCGCACTTAATTTTCTCATATTCAAATCTTGATGTAAAATCTTAAGCACTCGTTCAGATGATATCCCACAAGCCTCAGCAATATTCTTAACAGTCAATCGACAATCTTCCATCACGGTTCGATGCACTAAACCGACCATTTCATCAGTTGTAGCAGTTTTCGGGTCGCCCGGAACGTTTCTCGTCTAAAATGCTCGTACGACCACGTTTGTACTCGGCCACTCAATATATTTGACCGCTGCAAATGAAGGGGAGACTTCACGCGTATACAGAGTCCAACTCGGCTTTTATTTCCGAAGTCTTTTTTCCTTTCAAATGAAGGCACTTCATTACTGCCCGATACTCGGTTTTCCCCATTGTTGACAAACAACGTTAGCTGGCAACTTTGGAAGAGTGCTATAGACAAAGTAAAGAACAGAATGACTCGAAACTTTTACGCTTTTCATATATCAAGGCCATCTATCGAGTCGCGAAAGAAATTTGGTTTCTACTACGACTTTTTCGTTGATAAGGCCGGAAACTTTTCAAATAACTCTCGTAACGAAAAGGTACGAATGAATTTAACAGACATTGCGACCTCCTCAAACTACACCCGACAACTCGTATCGGTATAACGTTTATTTCTTTACGTCTGATCGGTTTTTTTTCTTCTTATTTCTTATTTGGTGTGTTTTTCTTACAGGGAGACAGTGGCGGACCCCTGATGGTACCGATCGAATATACCTGGTACAGCATCGGCGTAGTCTCGTATGGCTTTAAATGCGCCGTCCCGGGCTATCCAGGCGTTTACACGAAGACTCAAGTGTTCCTCGACTTTATTTTGTCGGCCTTGAACTGACAGTTAGAGCGACAACTACACACGGAGTAACACAACGACCTTTCGAGTTATTTGCGAGGAAATAACGCGCAACGGCAGATGTAGATTGCACGCGAGCAATCTATTCGACCATACTTGGCTGGCATTCGAACAGATACACGCCCCAACGAATCTTAAGAACGCGTCTACCGTTGTGTGACACAAGGTTGCGAAAAAAATTATTTTTACAATGACTCGATCGAGCTTCGAGTTTCGAGCTACGAACGAAAACAATAGGGAATGAGGCTCCGGGGGCGTGATATTTTTTGTAAGCGCGACGAAGTGACAATGGACGCTGGGTCGTAGGGAGAATGTTGAATTTTCTACGATCCATTATTATTTTTAAGCTTCGAACTTAACGCACTGGACGGAATGAGAGTAAAAATAAATGCGCATCTATTACTTGGTAATTATAATAAGGCGTTAAATGTATATGCATTCCCTTTATCGGATAACTTTGAAATTGATTCTCATATCGTTAGTGGCTCTACATCAAAATAGATCGGTTCGCAATTCAAAGGATTTCTCAATCTTTGATTCTCGATTATAAAATCTTCAATTTTCGTATTTTTCTCTTTTATTTTTGTTCTATACTTGTTTTTTGTATTTTTGAAATTTCTGTTCCCCGTATGTTCAATTTTCTGTTTTTTTTTTTATTCTCTATTCACTTTTGTATTTGACATCTTTAATTGTTTCAGTTTGGTATTTTCTGTATCTTCAATTTAAATATTTTCAATCTTTGATTTTCGTTTTCGTATAAAATTGTCAATTTTAAGGCGACGTGAAAGATGAGCACGTCGAATATATTAGTGCAAGAGAGATAGTTCAAAATCCACTTCCAATTGTTCCACAAGGCAAATGATTTTCCGAAAAAAAAAAGCGTAAAGAAACGCTTCCCGTTCTGTTAAAAAAAAAAGAACCGCATCCACCGCGTCGTTACTCGTCATGCGAGTCATCTGAGAAAAAACTTGCCAACAGGATAATAGTTTACCCGACGTGTTTCACATTACCTTAATATATTATATTACTGTATCAACCGCAACTCAGTCAACTCGCCATTAAAATAATTAATTTATGAATGTATGAAGCGCAACAACCACATGTTATTAAAATAATAAAAATACTATACAAAAAGAATGAGGTTTAGCCCGATTAGTGTAGGGAGGGGGGGGGGGGGGCAAATTTTATCCAGCCGGAAGTTTCACCCGTTCTCTATTTTTAAACCAAGCAAGGGAGCGACGCCTTGTCCCCACCTAAAAAATTGTACATTAGGACGGAACCCTGACGCAAAGTTTCCAGTCCCCAGTCGCTGCCCGTGAAGCCATGGGCGCCGGGAGGAGGGTGAAAGGGGGTGCACTTGCACCCACCTGTCATGAAAGAAAATACACAGAAAAAGATTAAGAAATAAAATTTTGATTATTAAAGTCACTGTTTGAATAAAAACTTGAGACGTCCAGGGCGTTGTCTAAATTTGTTCAACGCCTTGTCAATGAATTCAGTGTCCTCCTTTAACCTTTTCCTATGAACACTGAGCATGCACAGGCCGTTAAGGGGCCAGTACATTTTGGACCCACGAAAAAAAGGCTATTTTCGCGATTTTTTTTGAGGATTTTATAAAAGATATATAAAAGTTGTTGGGCTTGATAAATAAAGTCTTGAAATACATTTAAAAAAAAAATTTATTCATTTTTATTTATTTTTAAGTACAAAAACTATAGTTTAACGTAACGCCTCAAAAATAGGTGGGCTAGGTAGCTCCATCACAACTCGGCAACAGCTCGTCTGAAACAAAAAAATCAAAGTCCATTAGATTCAGTATGACACCAGCTACAAAATGACCCTCGGATATAAAGTTTTATCAAAAAATAAAAAAATGGCAGATGAAAAACGAAAAAAGTAAAAAAAAACGCGTTTTTTTCGCAGTTTTTCGCAAAAAGAAAGAGTAAAAATCAAAATTTTAAAACCATCGAGGGTCATCTTCTTGCGAATCATGTTTACAATATGTGGTTCAAATTTTAAGAGAATCGGTTTATTAGTTTTAGAGATACGATGGAGCTAGATTTTGAAAACGTTGTTTCGAAAAAAACGCGTTTGAAGTTTATACTATGAAAAACTCTTACCTAAACTCAATCGGCAATTCCTGCACCGTACAAAATGCCTTCTGATTGCTCATCATCGTCGATTTCTTCAAGTCTTGCTTGCTTTCGTTTGGTTCTGGTCTCTTTTGAGCACTCAGAACTGCGGCGGTTTGCAGAGCGAACACGCTCAGGTAGACGAAATAAGGTCCTGTCGTTCAGGTAAAAAAAAAAAATACTTAGAGCTCGGATTTGCATAAAATTTTGACACAATATTTCTGAATGTATGTACTTTCGAAAACACTAAAAAAAAAATCGATTTTTTGAAATTTTCAAAGTGGACTGGCCCCTTAAGCCTCGCGTCTCCCATCGTTGACCCACGTCTTGACATGTCTTGACGTACTAAATGAACGTTCAATGCTACATGTTGTCGCTGGAATAGTTAGACCAATCTTGATTGCATCGCATACCGCTGGGTAAAACGGGGTGGCTTGAGCAATAAAATCTGGGTATTCAACGAGGGATTCATTTACAGGGTGTCTAGCGACCTGAAAAGTCATGAAAAGTCTCAAATGTCATGAAACTACACTCGACCCTGAAAAAGTCATGAAATGTCATGAAAAATGATCATTCTACCTGATTTTCTTAAGATCTCTGCAGCGCTTATTATTTTGGCCGATTTTTGTATTAATTTATCCAAAATAATTTCAAATTTTCGCAGGTTTGCGACAATCTACGGTATTAGCAAAAAAAGGTAGTAGAAAAAAAATGATTCGTTATCTCAACATATTAGTTTTTCTTTGTTATTCGTGGGTCATTATTCGAGCGATTTCTATTATTTCTTGCGGCTCAACTGTGCCAGCATTTATTCATTTTGATTATTTATTATGACTACATGATACTTTTTTCATTCGCTTTCCAATCCTCATCCGTGCAATTTACGTTTCAAAGTCGAAGGGTTTCTTTACACTCCAGTCTAAATGGCGGTACTCTTAGTATTGACATCTCTGCCTCCCGACGAGGGATCTTTACAATTTTGCTTACAACTCCTATTGTCCCTGTCGTTAGCCTTTACTTGAAGCGGGTCTTGCAGCGTTGTTGCAGAAAACGACGATGGTCCATGTTTGTCGATGCACGATATACCCCTTTACGCCAATAAAGTTAACAAAGTTTTCAACACGCCGGTCCTGGTGGCCAGGTAGGTCAACGCCGGAATGGAGATCCATCCGAAGGCGTGTCAGAATCCTATAAAGCATGACGTGAATAAGGACAAATTGCGTTCCGTAGCAAATTGCTTTCCTTACTGTGGCTAGACCTGAAAATACGGAATGCTGCCTCAGGTACATAGTCTTGAGGTCTTTGCATCATTGGAACACATCAAAAATTCTTTTTTATATTCTTTCCGCATTTTTATTGTTTGAAATATTATTTCTGTCTATCTAAATGATAGATTTCCAAATAAGCCGCTAAAAAAATAGGGATAGTACGATATCCAAGGCGCCAAGTTTTGACCGTTGATTCTTGATATTTGAACCAAAGTAATGAGAATTTTCATAATAGAAAAATTTGCCATTTCGGCTTCCTTGGAATCAATGAGCGCTTTTAGCAGTAATTGGAAAAATACCAAAATTCAACGATAGTTGTTGGCTCATGGATACAATATGTTCATTTTATTACAAATAATGAAAATTGACCGGGCAAGCTTCATAAAGTATTTGTTTAGTATTGCCTAAAGGGCAAAAAGTTTCTCTCTTATTTGGCTGAGACCCAAGAAGTTATACTTTAATATAGTACACGTTTTTTTCCTAGCTTCTCTATTGGGAAAATGCTATGTCCATAGAAGGTGTGTCATACGTGAAAGGTGTTCATCACTGGAGCGTGGGGGGGTCCGGGGGGATGCTACCCCTGTCCAGGTCCTTTGCAGGGGCGGAGGAGGCGGAGCTCCTCCAAGGACACTATTGTAGGCAGTATTGATATAATTTTCAACATAAATTCCGAGATTACAATGCTTTATTTATTTATATTCTTTGTTTATTTATAACGATAAGAATTGTTCCATATAATTACTATAGAAAATTACTAAACGATATATTTTACATAAACTTGGAGCCTTACAAGTCCGAAGAGGGATGAACCGTATACTTTTAAGGGACAACACCACTGTGACGGCTTCAAAAAATCGATTTTTTGAAAACCATCTAGAAAAATCTAAAATACATTTAAGATTAAGATGCCGTTGGACCCAGGTCGAAAAAATAATTATTTTCGGAGATATTGAATATTTTGTGGAGCGGTGCAGCGCTCCGTGACGCTCGGGGTCCTGCGCAGCCGCCTCTTCCTGAGGAAGTATTAGAGGCAATTACGCCAGTCTTCGAAAATTTGAGCAGAGACGATTTGCTGCAGCGTTGTTTGGGCGGCTTCACGCAAAACAAGAACGAAAGCTACAACAAATCAGTTTGGGCAATAGCCCCCAAGTGTCAGTCCGGGAGCAAAAAAATCGTCGATATTGCAGCTGATATCGCGGTATTATTATTCAATGATGGCCTGAGAAGCCTCATGAAAGTTTTGGAGACGTTGGGGATAACTATCGGCCCAAATTGTTTCAATTTTTGCGTTGAAACCGACGCAGCGCGGATCGAGCTGGCGGAGCGCTCGCTCACAGACGCTGCAAAAGAGGCAAGAAGAGCCTCTACAAGTTCGAGAAAAGATGCTAGGGACAATCATTTGCTTCTTGAAGGCCAGCTATATGGTGCCGGCATCGCTGATTAAAGGTAAACAATTTTTTTTCCAATTTATCGCATAAATTAACAAACCTAAAACTTTGAACGCGTTTTTCTCAAAACCACTTTTTTGAGTGCGGCACGCAGCAGAACTCGAGCAATTTTTATCCGATCGACTTCAAATTTGGACTGCATCAATAAAACTAGATTATCTAGAGAAGTACATAGGATTTTTTCGATATCTCAATAATAAAAAAAGTTATAGCCTATTTTCAACGAGAAATTTTGCTCGAAAATCGTCCTTTAATTTCAAAAGCGTGCCTATTTTTTAAAAATCAATATTTTTTCAAATCCCTATGTACTTCTCTTCAAAATATCATATTATTAACGAAAACACTCGGTATTTTTTTTCAGATCGACTTTGAAGAGAGTTCTGCTGCGTGCCGCGAACCACTGCAGAGGCAACAGTACCTGACGCGGGAGCTTCCCCAGCGTCACCATGGGGCGTGAAAAATTTGAATTTTTTTTTTTATGTATCTTCAATAAACAACGAACAAAACAAAAAATTTTTTTTCGAAAATCTCTTTTTTTTCCCACAAAAAAAAATTCTTGAAAAATGGCAAAAAAACAGGGGGTCACAGTGGTGTTCTGCCTTAATCCCTCTTCGGACTTCTAGCGATTAAAAGTGCTCTCTGTCTAGTCGCAACTATAAGCGAGAAAAACGTGTTAGTGGTATTCAAAATACATTTTTGGCTTCTGAGACACTGTTGAAAATATATATTTCCAAGTTACCTCGTCTGATGTTCCTTGAAATTTTCAAATTCGAAAAAAACGTCATTTTCGACAACTAACGAAGAATTCTAATTTTAACGCATAATAAGCGATATATGAACTTTTACCACTCTTCATATTTTGTTTATTTTGACTCGATAATCCTAATTTCACCGTCAAATCTTGGCGCCGCAGATATCGTACTCTTGTCAAAAAAATTATTAAAGGCTTTTCATAATGAAGATTTGCCAGAAGAAATTCGAAAAATTAAAAAATAATTTTCATCGCATTTTAACGACGCAACCTTCAATCTTATCTCTTAGGAGCAAGAGAAACTTTCACTTTTTTTTTTAAATTGTTGTAATTGTCACATCCGGAAGGGGATGAGAGCATAATATTTCTGTTTCCCTCTTTGTTGCCTACGCCTAGCGCAATAGCACGGGATGAGGGTAAAAAGGGGATGTGTGTGAGATAAGTGAGATTAGGAGATTTTCGCGAATGGGTAGGTGTTCGAGGAATAATTCAACACACTTGTGTTCGATTGACACGATATTATTTATTAAAAGATACTAATTGGGTTAAGGTGATCAGGGCTACGAAGTGTAATACAGGAAAAAACATATGGGTAGCTTACGATTCGTTGAGTGTTGGTCGCTCGCTCGGTCGCACGGATGTTTATTGTAGCTCTGAATTCGAGGGCCTTCGCTCTTGGCCTAGTGCGCTCGCTGGTACAATTTTTGGTGAGACGCTCGCGAGATTAGATGACGGTGCGGGTGGTTATTTAAATGGCACTTGGCGTGAACCGAGGATAGAAATTATACGAGTGTAAATAAAGGATCTTAAAAGATTATAAAAAAAACGCACTTGACTTTTTTTCGAGAGGTACGATTGTATTGGTTCGTAAAAGGTCGATGGAAGATCGATTCGAATGGAAATTAATTAACCCTTTGAAGCATACATTTTTCCTTACGTGCAATCAGCTCAAAACTTTGTACTCGGGGGTTTTCGGGGTCGCTGATTACAAATCTGCACTCAAAATTTGAAAATTCAAGATGGCGGATCCAATATGGCGGACCACAAATGCAAAAATTGTTTGATAAAAGCAAAAGTTGGTACTCGGGGGTTTTCGGGGTCGCTGATTACAAATCTGCACTCAAATTTTGGAAACTCAAGATGGCGGATCCAATATGACGGACCAAAATGCTCAAAGTAGCTTGATGAAGATGAAAATCCATATGCAGGGGTTTTTTGAGTCGTTGAATTCGAATCTCAGTTCAAAATTGAACAATAAAAATGGCAGTTCCAATATAGGATAATGAAACACAAATCTGGCTTGGTCACTGATACTAATCTGAGCTTATAATTTAAAAATAACTGGTGAACTGAAACATAAAATTCTCTTGATGGAGAGGAAACTCGGTGCTGTAGGATTATTGAAGTCGCTAATGTTGAAACCAGTCAAAATATATAAATTTGAAAAGTTCTAAATTAAAAATTAAAAAAGAAACTCGCCACGTCCTCGTCGTTAGCTCCGGGTAATGCTAAAAGCGTAATTCTATTAGAAATTCAGTATAACAGAATCAACATATTGAGCAACTCCGATGTTTCAGTAATTCCAGTAAAATCTCCGGTTTTGGTCCGCCATATTGGATTCGCCATTTTGAATTTCTGGATTTTGAGCTCGAATTCGTAATCAGCGACCCAAAAAACGTCTCTGATTTCATTTTTTGTGTATGGTTTACCTGCTAGATTAGGCACAGTTACATTTATTGTCTGAAAAACGTGTTTTTTTTTATACTGTAGTGATGATCAACATCCACTAAGTGCAACATAAGCCCTTAATAGTGATATTGTAGTAACAATTGATCTCCTAACATCCTAATTATACATTTACATTCGTCGTTATGCGCTAAAAAATTTTTTTATTCAAGAAAAACAGAGTGGAAGTAGGTGACATACCAGTATGTCACTATGCTTCAAAGGGTTAAAGAATACTTGTTGGGCTACTGGGTTAAGACTTAGTTAAATGGAGAACGATAGAAGACTGCGTCGGATGGGGAACGATAGAAGACTAAGTCGGACGGAAAACGATAGAAGACTGAGTCGGACGGGGGACGATAGAAGACTGATTTGGGCTTTTGGCGTACTGGCCCTTCTTGGTTCGCTTATAATTTTTAACAGAGTGGCAGTAGGGAGTGATTCAATCTTGGATTTCCTTTCTTAGAAGTTATGGTACTGATGGAAGGGGAATTGCGCTCTTTATTCCCTTTGTTAATCATGAGCTCATGATGTGCGTAGCCAAAATTCGATGCTGCGGAGTTCGCGATAGCGCGGCGGCCGCTAGGTTCGTATGACACGGGTGTGCGCTGGGTTTTTGTCGCACTTCGCTCCGTTATTTAGGTCGACTCTCTGGCCTAAGATGTATATAATCGATTCACTATTTGGTTCTACGCGATACGGCCCTTCGTGGAATATCCGCTCGGGACCGTGTTCTTGATGAAAGCTAGATGAGGTGATGAAGTTAGACGTTGCTCGAGGCTCTGTGTGGGTTTTGTCATGTGACTCTTCGTGGAATATGCGCCTGAGACCGTGTATTTATTGGAAACTAGAAGAGTCCGTGGGGTTAGCCGATCGCGTTGTTTGAGTCCATAAGGAGGGTCGGATGAAAATTTAGCGCGACGCTTGCTTATTATCGATAGGTTACGTTTTGGCTGTGGTACGTCTACGCCTAAGAAAATACAAGGACGCGTCGAAAAATGAGAATGCCGCATTGGCTTAATGGTTATTCATGATTTCTATGGGAAATTGCGCAGGCCAGCGTTCTCGCCGGATTTCAACAAAGTATGAGAGAGGAAAAGAAATATTTTTATGCGCTTTTGCTCGCGACGTGACATAATTCAGGCAGATACCAGTTGAATATTTTGCGAATAGACGGATTGTAAATGTATATTTCTTTTCTTCATATCAATTTTATTTTTTCATATTTGGAATTTATTTTTCACGATGGATACATATAGTTCTTCTTTATTTCCAGGTACACCCTTGCAGGTTCGTCAAATCAAAAGATCTCAAATGATCGAAATATTGTGCGTTTGTTAGCCACATTCTTGCCAAACACTTCGTTGACACTTCAACTACGAAAGGAAATTCTACAGATGATCGCAAAACAAAAAATATGCGTCTGGAAGATTGATGACGTACAATAAAACAACAATCGAGAATTGTCGAAGTCAAGTATCAGAGATGTCGGGTATCAAACTTGATAAAGGGTGTTTCAAAATGACCTGACATTTTGCTTTATTAATAAAACGTATTATTTATTTAAAAAGTACGAATATTTTTATTTCCATATAAGGTACAAACATGGAGATTATTTTTGGAACACAATATCCGATAAATGGCCACCACGTTCCTGTTTGCAAACGTTCACTCATTTGGCGAAATTTTCAATAAAATTTAGACATAATTGCGGAGTAATTTCATTAATGGTGCGTCCAATTGCTTCCTTGAGCTCCAAAATGGTCTGTGGATCATTGGCATGCACTATTCCTTTCAAAAGACCCCAAAGAAAGAAGTCAAATGGCGTCAAATCGCACGATCTTGGTGGCCAATTCACATCGTCGCGGTGAGAGATAACACGACCATGAAACTTCGTCTGCTACATTGTTTCGTAGTGAATTTTCACCATTTTTGTGCGTTGCTCGATTGTGTAACTCTCCATGACTAAACCTCAATACTTCCTGATGCCAATTGTCAATGAATAGCAGTTTTAAACGTCAGGTCACATTGAGACACCCTTTACTTACCCTCAAAACTTATAAATACTTTTGTTTAGTAACTAAGTTGCGCGGTGTATAAGTACGAAAAACTAGAAAAACTTCGTGTGGCGTCAAAATTCGATATTGAACTCAAAAATTGGTTTCAACGACACCTGTGATCTTTGTTTTTTTGCTAGATTATAGTGGTTCGAGTTTTTATCGACAATCCATATTCTTTACTCATTAAAAATATATATCAGCTTTCGTCCATTCATTGGTCGGTGTACCCTAGGGTAAGAGACACGGAAATATTAAAGAAATCAATATACCATCTCACTATAAACGTATGCCGGCAGTGAAATATATTGAGCGAAAGGAACGGTGAATTTTCATGAATACGTGTAGCGAACATATGCACGTGATGGGAATGCAACCAGTGATACCGTAAGCAATGCGTGACGCGATGAATTCTTGCATACACTGGTAGCAAAACGAGGTACTGAAGGTCAAGGCTTTGGGAACGGTCGTACTTATCGACGAGGGTGAGTCCGAGCAAAGTGTATGTTCCGCCTCGTTCCTATAGCTGATTGCCCTGCGCACATACGTATATTACCTCAACATATACTTATCGATTAAATGTACAGACTTATCAAGAATTACTCATAATTACGATGGTGTCATACCTCTCTTGCTGTGGTTACGCTGTAGAAACGGAAGTGTGTGTTGCAAGCAAGATTGGCTGGAAGATAATACTTATCGATGTTAATGATCCATTGGCCGAGCAGATGAACGAAAAATTTAATTGATTGCGGTATTATTTGAAGGGTGATAAATTGCAGCATGGAGGAGCTTCGTTTAAATGAAGAAAAAAAGTAGAACGTAGTTATACGTATTTATAACAGTAATGAAAAATTGCCAATTGCTATTACAATTATGGATTATCGGGTTTTTATTCGTTTGACATATAATAATGATTATTGTTTTTCTTAGCAGCATCATTATCGGTATTATTATTATTGTTATTATTATTTTAATCATTAGTATTATTGTTGTTGTTGAAATTACTACCGCGGCTTAAAACATTTCAGCTTTTACATTAACGGGGCAGTCCACTTTGGAGCCATGAAAAAAGACTATTTTCGCGATTTTTTTTTGAGGATTTTATAAAAGATATGAATATAAAAGTTGCTGGGCTTGATAAATAAAGTCTTGAAATACATTTAAAAAAAAAAAATTTAATTCATTTTTATTCATTTTTAAGTACAAAAACTATAGTTTAACGTAACGCCTCAAAAATAGGTGGGCTAGGTAGCTCCATCACAACTCGGCAACGGCTTGTCTGAAACGAAAAAATCACAGTCCATTAGATTCAGTATGACACTAGCTACAAAATGACCCTCGGATATAAAGTTTTATCAAAAAATAAAAAAATGGCAGATGAAAAACGAAAAAAGTAAAAAAAAACGCGTTTTTTTCGCAGTTTTTCGCAAAAAAAAAGAGTAAAAATCAAAATTTTAAGACCATCGAGGGTCATCTTGTTACGAATCATGTTTACAATATGTGGTTGAAATTTCAAGAGAATCGGTTTATTAGTTTTAGAGATACGATGGAGCTAGATTTTGAAAACGTTGTTTCGAGAAAAACGCGTTTGAAGTTTATACTATGAAAAACTCTTACCTAAACTCAATCGGCAATTTCTGCACCGTACAAAATCCCTTCTGATTGCTCATCATCGTCGATTTCTTCAAGTCTTCCTTGCTTTTGTTTGGTTCTGGTCTCTTTCGAGCACTCAGAAGTGCGGCGGTTTGCAGAGCGAACACGCTCGTCATCGCGATTGTCGGCGAATCCGATGGCGATCGGGCCGAGTTTGACTTAGAGAGCTCGGATTTTCATAAAATTTTGACACAATATTTCTGAATGTATGTACTTTCGAAAACAGTAAAAAAAAATCGATTTTTTGAAATTTTCAAAGTGGACTGGCCCCTTAATTTCACATCAATGTGTTTATCTTCTATAAATATAAAACAGCTCCGTGACGGACTGACATATAGGTAACGCACAGCGTAAATTGCTGGAAATATAAGCATGAAATATGAAAAATATGTTCCTTAGAAAGTGTAGAGGTGCACTAAGAAAGGATTTTTCGGAAATCAACTCCTGAGGTGGTAAAATGGGGTGTAAAAGTTTGTATGGAAAATTGTATTCCTTGCGTGTATCAACTTGAAACTTGGCATAAATATTCTTAAAAAAAAAAAATAATAAAACGCATAAATTAGGATTTTTTAAAACAACTCCTAATTAGGGTTGCAACGAGGTGTTGAAGTTTGTATGGTAAAATCAAAGTCCCTGCTTTTGTCACCGTGACATTCGGAAGATATGTTCCTTAAAGGGCGTAGAGGTGTACTATAAAAGGATTTTTTGAAAATTAATCCTTAAAAGGACGAAATGAGATGTGAAAGTTTGTATGGAAAATTGTACTCCCTGCATCAAGTTGTTCCTTTGTATCAACATTCTTGACTATCAACTTGAAACTCGCTATAAATGTTCTTCGAAACAAAAAATAAAACGCATGTTTTTGAGGATTTTTTAAAACAACTAATAAGGGGTGCAACTGGAAATGAAGTTTCTGTGGGCCAAATTTCACGCGGGCGAAGCCGCAGGCGGAAGCTAATTGTTGTTAAAGAATCAATCGTCTCTGCTGATCAGAGACAACAACTAGTTTGGTTTTTACTTAATTTTTAACAACAACCAATTGCGACTGATCACAATTAGGTCAAGAATAACTCAACTGATTCTTCATTCGAATAATGCTTCCACTCTATTTCAATGGAATTCCTATAATTTATCTATGTAACGACTTGCCCGACCACGCGAGCGAATATTCGCTCTCATTACGTAATTCCGTTCCGTCAAGGTCAAGTGATTCAACTTCACACGATAATTTCATCTATCCCGATGTGAATTAAGTACTTATGGTTGTATTTTCTTTTCCTTTTTTTTTTACTATTTGCTACAGATATCTGGAACGTGACAGAGGTTTATCCAGGCCTGTTGAAAGCAACGATCGAATGGTTAAAAATCTACAAGATACCGGACGGCAAGCCAGAAAATCAGTTCGCCTTCAACGGCGAGCCAAGGGATTTTCCTACACGGAGAGAATTAAATGTTAAAAATTACCGTGCAGTAACGGCAACCAGATGACAACCCTGAAACTTCGCTTATTATTACTGAGTAAAACACAAATTTTCACGAAAATAAAATAAAATTTCTTCTTCAGATAGAAAATTTTACCAGATTTTCTAGTAAATTTTGACATGTAACAAAATACGCAAAACTTGAATTTAAAAAATATATAATATCAGCGAAATTTTACTGTGCATTTTATTATTTTATGCCTTTCAAAAATGTCTATAAAAAAGTATCGTCTTTATAACAGTTATTTTAAGATTTATTATAAAATTTAATGAGTGTTATAGGAAAATGTATTGTGCTCTCGGTAAAAATTATCGTGCGCGCTACCCTTCTTGTATAGTAAAATTTTAGCTACGTATTTGAAATTTTCTGTAACGTGAGTTAAAAAAAAACTTGTCGCATACGAATTATTATGCTTTTCTCACTTGTCACCACATTGAAATATATCACGGTAATTTTTACCGTGAAATTCACGACGAAAATTACTTTTTAATTCTCTCCGTGTATCCATGTTATTAGCGATGTTCACGAGCATTGGCGCAATCTCGTGAAGAGGGAAACTTCGGTGACAGAAATGTCTTGATGGGTATCGATGGAAAACCTCTGTTTTATTTTTTATTTTATTTCATCGTTTACATCATTGGAAACGCAGCTTCACACTTAAACGTCTGCCTAACAAACTTTCACCGTTAGCTTCAAAAAGAGAAAACAAACGAAGGCGCAGATTCGGATAATGTATTAATTTATGTACTTGTACCTGACTTTTAGTACATACTTGTTACCTACAGCGAGGTGACGAGCAAGCTCGCGTTTTTTTCTCTGGCACTTCGGCACGAACGTGACAGTGGCGGATAGTCCATTAAAAATCGATGCTGCTGCGGCTGAAAAGGTTGAAAAAGCGTCCCTTGAGCTCGGCAAGCCTCAACCAGTCGATGTGATCGTTGAGTACGAGCGTTTTGCTATTTACACGTACTACTCGCAATTGTACGAATATATGTGTCGAGACACGATTGCTTTTCGGGCATGCGATTGAACGACAAAAAACCACGACGACGAAAAACAATCATTCACACGCAGAGAAAGTATCGCCTCGTGTACTCTCGAAACCGTCTGCAATTTTGACGCATTCGCATTTGACAAATGGCAATATCCGCGATTCCCAGTACCGCCCCACAAATTCTAAAACCAAACAAAACAAAAATACCAACACCAAAACCATGTCGAGCCGAGATCGATCATTGTCTCTGTGTGATTTCAGTTGACAAGTGGCATTACGTTGCATCTGAAGTAAGAGATACAGAGACAGAGAGAGAGAGAGAGAGAGAGAGAGAGAGAGAGAGAGAGAGAGAGAGAGAGAGAGAGAGAAAGAAAGAGAGAGATGAAAAAAAAACAGCAGAAGAGATCTCCCTACTGGAGACAGCTGGAGAAAGCGCTCGATAGAGGAAAAAGAGCGAGAAAACGAAAGGACGGATAGAGGATGGTAAAAGGAAACGCGGGATCTTGGTGCTTGATTGCCATCTTTCCAAGAGTAGCAAAGTCGCCTTCGTCAAAACCGCAAAAAGTGGGCGCTTACGTCGCTGCTTCGAGAAATCACGGTGTCCCGACGACGTCGCGGATACGAGAATTGAGCCTGGTACAATGTAATATACCTGAAGGAGTTTCCGATTGCGTTGTCTTATCTTCTCTCAAATAGGAGCTGATGCAAGATCAAGTGGACGAGGAAGAAGAATAAAATGTTTTGTATAATTGAGTTACCGCCGCGCTCTTAGTTACATGTCACGTATTTATTGCTGAATATCGTTACCGGGAATAGTTCAAGCGTGAATTTGGACTAATATGTAAAAGGTTGTGATGACGTTAATAAGTCATCACTGGACTGTGGACATCAGATGGCCTCGCATCTCTCGAGATATTTTCCCTCTCACTTCACCTTTCTCCTTTTTCGTTGTATACCTTTAGCGAAAAGTCCGGACAAGCTCTCGTCTTACTCGAACATCAATCGACTCTGCTGCTGCATCTCGTAACAATTCCCGATCCGGTGGATGCTCGTACGAGCATCTTGATCTCATCGGATGTAACGCGCGCGTATATAATCGCTCGTCGTCATACCCGTGTCTGACCTATCACTCGCTCGACTACTGAATAGCCGTGTGCAGACTGGCCGAGGCAAGTACCGAGGCAGCCTCGCGCGGCATTGCCTCGCACAATGTGCACATGCCTTGGCGGCTCGTCGCCACGCTCGCCTCGGTCTGAGCGCCCGGCGGTGGCTCGGGTCGCATTTCACGGCCCTCATTGGTGCCTCGGCCGCGATTCGCTCGCTCACTCTGGACGTGCGCATACACCAAACGAGACATGCGTGAAATCGAGGCAAGATTTTTGTATAGTAGGGTAGACTGGGTACGGTTGTAACGGAGTACGGTTGAAACACTGCGAATATACAAGAAAGTATAAGTGGTACGGAGGGGGGTACAAGGGGAAAGATGCACGTCTTGCAAGCCTTGACACGCTTGGCAGTACTACACGGAGAGAATTAAAAAGTAATTTTTGTCGTGAATTTCACGGTAAAAATTACCGTGATATATTACAATGTGGTGACAAGTGAGAAAAGCATAATAATTCGTATGCGACAAGTTTTTTTTAACTCGCGTTACAGAAAATTTCAAATACGTAACTAAAATTTTACTATACAAGAAGGGTAGCGCGCACGATAATTTTTACCGAGAGCACAATACATTTTCCTATAACACTCATTAAATTTTATAATAAATCTTAAAATAACTGTTATAAAGACGATACTTTTTTATAGACATTTTTGAAAGGCATAAAATAATAAAATGCACAGTAAAATTTCGCTGATATTGTATATTTTTTAAATTTAAGTTTTGCGTATTTCGTTACACATGAAAATTTACTAGAAAATCTGGTAAAATGTTCTATCTGAAGAAGAAATTTTATTTTATTTTCGTGAAAATCTGTGTTTTACTCATTAATAATAAGCGAAGTTTCAGGGTTTTCATCTGGTTACCGTTACTGCACGGTAATTTTTAACATTTAATTCTCTCCGTGTACGCGCCACATTTCGCAAAACTTACGCTCGCAGAGGGGCCCATCGAGTTTTTTTTTCGTTCAAAAATAAGTATTTTTGATCAATTTATTTTTTATATTACTTCGTTGATATAACAGTTTGCGTATTGGGTGATTTTCAAAATAATTATTAAACTTTTGAGCTCTGTAAACAAGCAACTGTGCAGTATACGTGTTTTTAATTTAAAAATTGATTACAATGCATGCACTGTGTGTTATTTGGATGGGTTACAACTGACCCCTAGCCCGGTTACAATCGCCCGCGGTATGGTTACGGTTGTAACAGTGACATATTTTTTGCAAAAGGAGGTTAATTACATATTCTTAAAGAGATGGGCACCTAATTGTGATTTCAATTTGAAGGCAGATGTCCAGGCTTTAATACAAAGCATTTTAATTGCACGTCTTATACCGTAATTGCAACGTTATGGCCGATCAATGGTAAACCGTTACAAACGTATCCGGTCTACCCGATCTTCGTTCGGATACGTTTTCTTTTCTTAATCTTTGTTAAGGCCGTCTTCTAGTCTAGAATTTTGAAAAAATCGATTTTTTTTTGCATATTTTCAATGTTTAGTATTTCAAGAATATACCCTCCAAAGGAAATTTGGAAATTCCAAATATTAACGGAGTTACAGCTGTAATTAGTGAGGTGGAAACTTAACCGGCGCTGCCGGACCGAATCGAACAATAGACGGTTCCGTCTGCTCGACTACCTGAGGCCCCTACCCTTCGTGATATCAAAAAACATCAAAAGACTTCGATTTTGAAGAAGAAGGAGTATTTTATGGACCAGGAATCGCCGATTAACGAAATGTAAGTATATGTACCATTATATGACTTAGACTGCCTGAAACTGTGCTCGAATCTTTAAACGCGTTTTTCTCGAAACTACTTTTTTCGAGACGGTTGACATGATATCTCAAGTTGTAATGAACCGATTTACTTGAAATTTTTTGTGGACCTTCTCTATACACCCCTCTATCGCCCCTACCAGATTTATCGCGAAATTTTGTTACTAATTATTTTTAAAAAATCAACAATCGTGAAAAAAAAAACGGCAAAAAATGACCTTTTTTTTTAAACAGCCGCCATTTTGTGATTTTTTTTTGCCTGAGGTAGGGGCTATAATGACATCCTTACTAATTAAGAATCTATTTTTTTTTTTCAGAGGACCAGGAGGGTTGGTATCATGTCAACCAGGAGAGGCCGTTTCTTTTTTCCACCCCCACTTTACCAGCCTGCATCTACCAGAATTATGGATTTTTTTTTTCGCCAATTTTTTTATACAATGTCAAAGGATGAATAAATATGTGGTAAAAAGATAGATACGGAAATATTTTTTGTTTTTTTTTTTAATCGCATGTTGAAAAATCCCCAAATTTTGGCCCTCTAGACTAGAAGACGGCCTTAAATTTCTATGTATTACTAAAAAAGCTACCGCGGCAGCGGCGGCTCGCATGTGGTGCCATTTGGGCTTTTGAGGATACTAGCGTGCCTTGGGTAAATTATGGATTGTACTTGCCGTACGAGGAAGCCTCATAACAATTTACTGCGAGCCCGAGGTTGCTGCGCTCAAAGCATACGCACCGAGGCTGCCTCGCGAGGCGGCTCAGCCACTCTGGACACGGCTAATGAGTTTCACTTCTCCGTTGTGGGTTTGCAGTAACGCGTACGCTCGTACAGTTGAATTCTGACACACGTCAATAGCCGCGTCCAGACGGGCCGAACCGCCTCGCGAGGCAGCCTCGGTACGTATGCTTCTGGCGTGGCAGCCTCGGGCTCGCAGTGTAGTACATTGTGTACCAAGAAGACTAAATGGGCAGAAAAGCCCTTGTCTCCGCGGTGCACACGTGTATTTATATATCAAAACCATGTTTTCCGTGCTTTTGCATTATAAAATGCATAAGACTGCAAGCACTTGGAGAAGGTGTATTGAGTTCGTCTCTTTGAGACGACTTAAGAGACGACTCAAAAAATCATTTTTGAGTTCGTCTCTTAAGTACCGTTGTCCTCGAAATTTTCCAAAACTCTAGCAGAATTGCTTTCACACGAATTGCCTAAAAAAAATAGTCACCATCTTTTTTTACTTCTTAATTTTATTTTGCAATTGCGGATATGCGGTGATCGAAAAGAACAACAACATATTTATGACTGAATGAATAATGTAAATGGGCATACGTTCGTGTGAGCGGGTTGAATGGAGAAGGACATTGCGTTACGTATACGAATGACTGGGAAAAGAGCAAACGAATTGTTCGCCCTTCTGTACGAATGCTCGGTGGAGGTGGTATATTGACTGGCGCAACGCTCTTTGTATCATATACACGCAGACACACACATATGTGACCATGCGCGCCCCTGCGCGACATTTCTCCCCTCTACATGACAAAATCACGATCTGGAGGGGAATTTGTAAAGGACAAAAGACATTGGACGAATTTCTCTCTCATATACCGGGTGAGGCAACAACTATTAAATGAAGTAAAAAGTTCTGAGCGTTTTTTCGCTTTAATTCGACGATGAAATTAACATAGTTAGGATTATCTGATTTAGATCAAATATGCATCGTTTTGTTCGATTATTTTTGTTTATTTTGAAGGCAATTTCATAATTCCGCTATTGACGAAGTCCTCATCCCTATTGGTAAAAAACTTGACCAGCTGATTTTCACATGCCTCTCTTGAGGCCAGTTTTGTAGCATCAAGAAAATTTTGCACATGCTTGAAAAGGTGATAATCGCTTGGTGCCAGGTCTGGACTATACAGCGGGTGCGATAGAACCTCACATCCAAGCTCTCAGAGCTTTTGGCGCGTCGTTAAGGCAGTAGTCTGCTTTACAGGCTTCAAAAAATCGATTTTTCGTTTTTGTCTTAAATCTATTCCAAAACTATCCAAGAATATGTGTTCAAAATTTTAGAGGCCAATTCGACATATTTTCGAAGCTAGATCAGTTTTAGTGGCCGAGCGTCGAGCAGGTGCGAATGCTCGGGCAGAACTTTACAGCCCGTTTTCTCGAGTTTTCATTTTCACAAGTTTTGGAAAACGGTGCCGGCGATAGTAAAAACAATATATGTCCGATCGAAAAAAACCAAAGTGATCTAGCTTCAGTATTGAATTATCTTCTATTTGAACTAAAAAAGTTGGACAAAAGTACTATTTAAATTACTTGTTTTGCAACTTAAAGTGAATTTTTTTTTTCAAAAAAGTGAATTTTTTTTTCAAACTTCGAAAAAATTTGGAATTTCGTCATTTCTTCGGTATTTTTTTAGTTCATATAGAAAAGGAACTTATAAAAACTAAAAAAAAATTTGGTTCCACTGTTTCAGATGCATCGCACGACCTCCATCACCGGCACCGATTTACGAGTGCACACTCCAGGCGCCCCAGAAAAATCGTTACAACTTTGGCAAATTTCAATAATTTGTAATAATAAAAATTGTTTTTTAAAGCTTGAATATAATATACTATCGTCTCAAAATTTCGTTTACCGCAATCATTTCCTTCCCTTTCAAAAAAATTGTTGAAAAAACGCTTTTTTTTCGGCTCCTAAATCAGACTACTGCCTTAAAGATGTGTGCGGCCTGGCGTTGTCTTGATGGAACACAACACCCTTCCTATTGGCCAATTCTAGCCGCTTCTGGTCGATCACCTGCTTCAATTTGGTCAGTTGTTGACAGCAGAGGTCCGAATTGAGTGTTTGGCCCGATGGGAGCAGCTCATAGTGGACGATTTCCTTCCACCCCACCAAACACACAGCAAAACCTTCTTGGCCGTTAATCCGGGCTTGGCGATCGTTTGGGCCCGCTCACCGCGATTGGACCACGAACTTTTTCGGCTGTTGTTCTCGTATGTGACCCATTTTTCATCGCCAGTCACCATCCGCTTAAAAAATGGGTCGATTTTGTTACGTTTCAGCAAAGAATCGCAGGCATCAATTCGGTCCAAAAGGTTCTTTTGCGTCAATTCGTGTGGCACCCATACATCGAGCTTCTTCTTGAGATCAGCCTTATGCAAATGGTTCCAAACGGTTTTCTGGCTAATCTTCAGTTCCTGGGCAATGGAATAAGTGCTCACATGGCGGTCCGACTCGACGATTTCCATGATTTTATCGCCATTTTCGACGATTAGCCTACCAGAGCGTGCCTCATCTTCGACGTCCATATTACCAGAACGGAATCGTTGGAATCACCGCTTTGCTGTTGCACTCGATACTGTATTGGGTCCATAAACAGTACAAATTTTTTTGGCCGCCTGTTCCGCCTTTTCACCTTGGTCGTAGCGGTACTGAAGAATGTATCGAATTTTCTCTTTTTTTACCTCCATTTTGGAACGCTGTAACACACAAGTGGCTTCACCAAACACAAAACTGTCACAAAACTTTTTTTGAAGCGTAATGTCACCTTTAAATCGCCCTATGGTATGACCCGATGCGATGTATACATCGTGAGATATGGCTCACTAAAGACATCTAGCGGAAAACGCTCAGAACTTTTTACTTCACCCAATATTAGCAGTCGACTTAGGAGAAAACTTTTCCTACAAATGTTTCATAGTTCGAAGGGGGTCATCGATTGGTGGCTACGAGGTTTGTCCAAACGGAGGCACTTCGGAGATATCAAGGTCACTTCCATTTTTTCAAATGGGACCCCTATTTTTTTTTTCTTCAGAATTTCATCAAGGAACTAAAAGTAAGTTCACACGCCCAATTTCAAGATGATTGATCAATATTTAGTAAGAAAAAACATCGATGAAAAGAATATTTCAATGTTCTTAGCCTAGAAACGATAAAAAAAAAACGGTGCACTGCCTTACTCGTATAAAAGCAGCTTAAAGTAATGGCCCTCAGTTTTAATGCACGTTCGCAAATTTGCCGTTTGTGTTGCATTTTCGTGACATTCTCACATTCGTGCTCAGATGGTAATTCATTTATTGCTCAACGGTGCACTTCATAACGATAACACAAGTAAAAAAGTCGTGAAGAAAGTACGTACACAAAAGAGAAACATTTTTTTTAATGGTTTTTTCTCTCTAAAACTAAAGGGTGTCTTAAAATAACCTGACATTATTATTGATTAATAAAACGTATTATTTATTTGAAAAGTACGAATACTTTTATTTTAATATAACGTAAAAGCATGGAGGTTACATGTGGAAGACAATATTCAATAAATGGCCGCCTCTCCCTGTTTGCAAACGTTCACTCTTTTGACGAAACTTTCAATAACATTTTGGCATAATTGCGGACCAATTTCATTAATGGTGAGTCCAATTGCTTCCTTGAGCTTCGGAATCGTCTGTGGATCATCGACATACACTTTTTCTTTCAGAAAACCCCAAAGAAAAAAATACGATGCTGTCAAATCGCACGATCTTGGTGGTCAATTCACATCAGCGCGGCGCGAGATAACACGACCATGAAACTTCGTCTGTAATAACTGCATTGTTTTGCAGTGAATTTTCCACAATTTCTATGCGTTGCTCGATCGTCTAATTCTCCATGACTAAACCTCAATACTTCCTGATGCCAGTTCTCAAATATTAGTACTCTATGTTCGCCACAAAAAAAATGGCGCGTAATTTAAAATGTCAGGTCATTTTGAGACACCCTTTATAAAAGATCGTAGAACATAGATGGGGGTGACTCGAATGGTTATTTATACGAGATGTTCCTTTTGGACGTCACTTTTCGGATCACCTTGTATGTTTTGTGTATGTGCACAATTCAGTAACACATGTTACTGAATTATCCTTAACTTTTCCCATTTCCGAATCTCCCGAAATTGGGCACATTCTTATCCTCAGAAAACTATACTTTTTTACAAGAGCGCAACGGTAATATTTTTTTTTTCTGATAGTATATTGTGTCTACTTCAAAACCCCGTTTGATTTTTTTTTTCAATCGATTGATTAGAAAAAATGTTAAAAATATGCAAAATCATTTTTGCATATTCTGCACATTTTTTTCGTTTAAAGCACTTTTTCACGACTTTCGGTTTTTGAAAATTGACTTTAATACACACAATTCTATTTTTTTATTGAAAAACGAAGAGATTCATCATATATAAACCCAATTTCCGTTCATAGGAAACGATCTAAACCACGAAGACGCCTGGGGGACACACTGACCCCACATGCTCCGTAGAAGGCACCAGAATTGGGATGCCTCGTTTAGGGTTAAGGGCGGGGTAAGGTTAATTCGGTGAAAAAAAAGTATATTTTCAAGAATTTTTGTAGACGATACAGGCAATGCTGTCTTATTAAATTAATTTCCATATAATAATACAACATCTGAACTATATTTTCCTAAATTTTCATTGCAAAATATTGATAAATAAGCCGTTGGCAGCAAATCTCCGCAGGCGCCTAAAAAAAAAGTTGTTTTGCGGTGTACGCTATAACTCGTCACTGGATCATCTGAAACAAAAAAATCAAAATGCGTTTATTAGGTGAGATGATTCTCGAGGTAACGCTGCTGAGTTTTTTTTTTGATCGATTTTTTCATTTTCGGTAGCACTTGAAAGTCAAAAACACAATTGTCGCTAAAAAATCGGCAAATTTGTTATTGTAAGATAAAAAATAATTATAAAAAAAAACTCGGCAGCGTTATCTCGAGAAACATCTCACCTAATAAACGCATTTTGATTTTTTTGTTTCAGATGATCCAGTGACGAGTTATAGCGTATACCGCAAAACAACTTTTTTTCGCGGCGCCTGCCGAGATTTGCTGCCAACGGCTTATTTATCAATATTTTGCAATGAAAATTTTGGAAAATATAGTTCAGATGTTGTATTATTATATGGAAATTAATTAAATAAACCAACATTAAATAAACCAATAAACCGAATTAACCTTACTCTGCCCTTAGGCCACTCTAGAGGCCAAAAAAGGGCATATTTTGTGATTTTTTTTTCAGCAAAACCATAAAATAAAAAGGAATTACAAAATAAAGGTTTTATTATACATGTAAATGAATATACGAAATTATTTTTTCACAGCGATACACGTCAAAATGGTGACTGTGTAGCATTTTTCCGATGACGCCTTTATTTCTGGAAGGTCAACGGCCGGACCAACAGCTTCTATAATTTTTGAGTTATGATGAGACACTAAATTTTTTTCCATTATATATAAGAATAGACATAGAAGTACGTAGGATTTTTTTGATATATTGTTTTTTGTCAAAATGGCGCATTTCTAAAACAAAAAGTATAAAATGCCATGAGAAAATCGTCAGAAAATTGTTTATAAAAAAGGAACTATGCAACATGATAAAAAAAATGCTACATAGTGCCTCAGAAAATGTAATTTTAAATATACAGTTAAAATTTCAAGTGAATCGGTTGAAATTTGAGTTATGAGTCCGGCCGACTAGAAAAATGTAGGTTTGAGATAAACGCGTTTAACCCTTTGAAGCATACATTTTTCCTTACGTGCAATCAGCTCAAAACTTCGTACTCGGGGGTTTTCGGGGTCGCTGATTACAAATCTGCACTCAAAATTTGAAAATTCAAGATGGCGGATCCAATATGGCGGACCACAAATGCAAAAATTGTTTGATGAAAGCAAAAGTTGGTACTCGGGGGTTTTCGGGGTCGCTGATTACAAATCTGCACTCAAAATTTGGAAACTCAAGATGGCGGATCCAATATGACGGACCAAAATGCTCAAAGTAGCTTGATGAAGATGAAAATCCATATGCAGGGGTTTTTTGAGTCGTTGAATTCCAATCTCAGTTCAAAATTGAACAATAAAAATGGCAGTTCCAATATAGGATAATGAAACACAAATCTGGCTTGGTCACGGATACTTATCTGAGCTTATAATTTAAAAATAACTGGTGAACTGAAACATAAAATTCTCGTGATGGAGAGGAAACTCAGTGCTTTAGGGTTATTGAAGTCGCTAATTTTGAAACCATTCAAAATATATAAATTTAAAAAGTTCTAAATTAAAAATTAAAAAAGAAACTCGCCACGTCCTCGTCGTTAGCTCCGGGTAATGCTAAAAGCGTAATTCTATTAGAAATTCAGTATAACAGAATCAACATATTGAGCAACTCCGATGTTTTAGTAATTCCAGTAAAATCTCCGGTTTTGGTCCGCCATATTGGATTCGCCATTTTGAATTTCCGGATTTTGAGCTCGAATTCGTAATCAGCGACCCAAAAAACGTCTCTGAATTCATTTTTTGTGTATGGTTTACTTGCTAGATTAGGCACAATTACATTTATTGTCTGAAAAACGTGTTTTTTTGTACTGTAGTGATGATCAACATCCACTAAGTGCAACATAAGCCCTTAATAGTAACAATTGATCTCCTAACATCCTAAATATACATTTACATTCGTCGTTATGCGCCAAAAAAATTTTTTATTCAAGAAAAACAGAGTGGAAGTAGGTGACATACCAGTATGTCACTATGCTTCAAAGGGTTAAAGTTAGTAGAAAGTCACGACACGAATCAAGAGGGGTTGCGCTAGAATTTGAAAATCGAGTACTTAGAGATTTTTCACACCCACAATCTTTTGGAATATAATTTTATAGGTATTAAGGTACATTTTTAACAAAAAAAAAATCGATTTTTGGAAAATATTAGAGTGGCCTGAGGCCTTAAGGAAATAATGAGTTTGGGTGAGTTGAGTATTTGGAACATTGTGATAGTCTCAACGTGAAAGTCATATGTGAATTTGAAGCATTCTTACCTGTGTTTATGATTTTTATTTTCCAAGTTTTCGTGATGTTTTGTGTTTTTTTTTTATCCGTATTTTTTTTTACCTCGAAGGGGACGCAATAATCGGCAGTGCGTGTTTTCCCCGAAAGCTCACGGTTGCTATATTCGCCGTCCGCGCGCTGGCTTGATTAGATCGGTGCAAATGGCCGGCAAACTTTGCGCGAGTTTATCCATCGGACATCCGTATTTCTCCGTACGGCGATCGAAACGCGTCGAAGATTCGGCGAGTGGTCGTAATGATGAAACATCGAAGCGAAGTTTTCGCGTGAGAAAATCGTTTAGCTCGAAACACGGGGATGGTTACGAAAGGTTACATTTTCAGCACGGAACATCCCGTGTGTCTTTCAAGCGTAGAATACACTATTTGGTTGCTCTAATCCTCCCCCTCTTACTCCAACGATAGTCCGGCTAGTTCCCCTTCGTCTCTCTCCGTGGGTACTCGTCGAAATTCGGACCAATGGCGTCCGCGCCAACGCTCTCGCTTCGTTTCCCCCACTCGCCCGCGCGCGCGCGCGCGCACGCGTGCGGTCTTACCCTTTTTTCGCGCACCTTGCGCCGCAGTCACTGTTCGTTCGACTCCTTGAGCAGGACGACGAGACTCTCGAGGGAGTTCACGTAACGTAGCAGGAATTAAATAAAGTTCACAAACGTGCTGCTTTGTTTAGCGTATTACTTCAACGCAGTAAACAGAGTAAAAAACACACGGGGGTGCGCGGAAGATCGTGCAATACACGTTCGCGTGCGTCCCAGAGTATATTGTTTTCCTTTCGTTTTTTTCGCCTTAACACCGTGCCATCGCGGCTCAAACGCGACAGTGCAACGTTTCACGTTCGTTCCTATTGTAGTACCGCTCGTTTTTCTTTCGTTTTGTTGATCGCGACCTCATTCCATCTACGAATTTTTTGTTTTGGCACTTTCTTATTCGTCGACGAACTTGAAACGCTCGGTGGAGAAAAAAAAAAACACACACACAGCCCGCGTACGCGACACGTTCCATAGGAACTTTGTATTTCGCGCACTTGAGAAAAAAAAAAACACACACGTACGCGTACGTCGTCCGCGTGGAGGAAAGCCCGGAGGGTCAATTGATTTTTCGGCGATCGGAGTGATTGTACGTGCGTTAATTAATTTCCGGTGCAATCGCGCAGTGACAAAACTCACGCTCGTGACAATTGTCTTTCTCATTATTCTTTTGTGAATCTTTTACGGCTACGGGAGGGGGAAGGAGGATTCCTCGCAAGATGCAGTTCTCGTGGGTGTTTTTTTGCACGGCGTTAATCGCTGTTATCGCTGTGGCAGATTGCAAGAGAAAGTTCGACGGTGACTTCGAATTTGCCGAGGAGGTGAGTAACCGCCTTGTTGTTTCTCGCTCTGCAAACGGGACTAGCCGCGTTCTTGGAAATCTTGCACTTTCACGCATCGTCGACTAGTAAGACGGGGGGTTTTTTTTTTTTTTTCGTTTTTTTTTATCCAATCGAGAAAATTCGTCTACGCGAAACTATTTTTCGTTTTAACAGAGTCGATAAAACTCGAAATGAGAAAAAATATTCATATGGATTTGCAAAAAAATTATGTCGCACGTGTGGCATAAAATTTTGCGGTGTATGGAATAAACGCGGCGATGATTTTCCTGCGTTGATGCAATTTTTCGAGGTTCACGAGCATCTTTTTCACGCCAGTTCTCGATTTTTTTAGTCATTCGTAGCGAGTAATTTTAATTGATAATAATGGGAGAAAGCGTTTATTGACTTATTGAAAATTATTTTTTAAATCGATTAAAGAGCATCAAAACGAGGATTTAAAAATATTTAAAAAACGCATCGTAAAATATTTAAGTATTAAACAAACGATTGAAAATATTTAAATATTATACAAAAAATTGAAAATATTTTTGAAAAAAGATTGTAAAATATAAAAAAAAAATTAAAAATAATTTGAGTATATTTAAAAAAATGATCACAAATAAATATAGAAGCTTTTAAAAATTTATTAAAAAGTAGGAATTTAATGTCCTCAGTAATATTTTCTCGTTAAAAAAAAAAGTTCTTTAAATTTTTTTCAAACCTATATCAACAACTTTTCCGCATTATTATTAATCAAAATTCCTTCTCTTCAAACTTGAATGTATTTCAGGTTTTTCGTATTTCCATTCAACAACGAAACGTCTAAAACCGAGACGAAAAGGTCAACGATTTAATATTGAGAAGAAAATGAACAAAATTTTCGCGCAGAATTTTTTTTTTTTTTTGACTTGACGATGCGTTGCCTCGCGTTTCCCGTTTCATTGGTATATTGCTATATCTGCGTTATTGTTGCCCTTCGAATATTACGCTGTTACGTTCGCGTTTCGGTAACGTCAAGAGGACGAGAGCGTCAGATAATTTGAATTATTTATTCATTGATGGTAACGAGCGCGCCCGTGCTTCTCGTACGCGTTTTGCCGCGAGTGTATCCATAGCTTATGAATATTCGCGTTTGTAAGAGGCTTTGGCTTATACTCGCGAGAAAATTGGCTGTAAAAGGATGAAATTATAGTCATGCAGCCCGTTGTCCAAAAGCGTTATACGCACATCCATCCATACATATATATATATATATATATGGGGCATTCCATACCAATTCGACCTGGGTCTGACCCTCGACCCCTCAAATCTGGTTCCCGATTTTTCCTATCATTACTCTCACTCTATCAAGCAATTACAATTTTTTTTCAGATTTTTCAAAATAAATTTAAGCGCGTCATGAATTTTTGAACACCTCGATGGCCGTAATCGAAAAATACTGAAAAAATTCCCAAAAATACAGTGTCAGATATAAAAAATGTTGGTGTAAAATTCATAATGTCTGGGCTTTTGCTTCAACCCGTTTTTTAGCTTTTTGAGCAAAAAAAAAATGAAAAAAATAAGAAGCAGAGGTCAATTTACTGTAGACTGTTGCTCGAAATTTTGTATGCATAGTACCAGATTTAAAAAAAAATTTCTCCGATTTTTCTAAAGTGTATTTTGTAATTTTCGAATTTTTTTTGATCATCGTTGACAAAAACCCTAATTAGGGATAAAAACGCATAGTTTTATTATTAAATTTTATCAATCTCGATAATCATTATGCCACAAATTTTTTAGTCAAGCAATTTATACTAATTTGCCCCTATAATAGCAAAGTATTGTGGAAATCGCTACTTGGGAATCTACAACTGCACCCCTTAAAAGCCTTTACTTGGTCTCCGTGCTTAGACCATGATTTTAGTCAACCTACCTACCCTGCCATTCCCTAACAGGGGCCTGGTCCGGCTCTTTTACGGAAAATCCTATTATGGAATCCATAAATAATCCATTGACGGCTCCGAAGTGTATTAGGTATACCCTGCCAATTTTCCGCACGGGCTAATATCCTTCTGTTTCTTTTGGTGGATAGACGTTTTACTCAAGTATCTACACCCCGGTCTCAGAAGTATTGGCCTTTCGCTGATTAGTTGATGCGCCAGCAAGGCTAAACGATCACCCCTCCGAGTATTGGCCATGCACAATGCGCTGCTTATATGTTTTACTGGCCAAAAACTCGTTTATTTAAATTGCTGTGTGGCAAGGTGCATTGTTGTGATCCAACACCCAGTTGTTCTTGATGTTTGGTATCACACGCATGGCCCTTTTTCGAAGTTTTTCAGAAACCTCTCGGTAAAACCCGAGCAGAAATCTAATCAGGCTGCCTGAGGATCCATCAGGGCCGGATCAGGGATCAATAAGGCGCCCTGATCAGGTACGCCTGATTTGAGCCAGACAGGGGCCTGAGCAGGGATCAATAAGGCGCCCTGATCAGGCACGCCTGATTTGCGCCAGACAGGGGCCTGATCAGGGATCAACAAGGCGCCCTGATCAGGCACGCCTGATTTGCGCCGGATAGAAGCCTTATCAGGTATCAATAAGGCGCCCTGATCAGGCACGCATGACTTGCGCCGGACAGGGGCCTGAGCAGGGATCAATAAGGCGCCCTGATCAGGCACGCCTGATTTGCGCCAGACAGGGGCCTGAGCAGGGATCAATAAGGTGCCCTGATCAGGCACGCCTGATTTGCCCCGGATAGAAGCCTTATCAGGTATCAATAAGGCGCCCTGATCAGGAACGCATGATTTGCGCCGGACAGATTGGGCCGGAAAGATTGGGACGGTCATCGCCAAAACCGGAACAAAAACTAAACGATCAAGTCAAGTAAAATAAAAACTTAAACTTTAAAAAAATGTTTTCATATGTTTCATATTTTTAATAACATTAGTAAACTTGATAACGTGTAACTGCGATAATAATTTAATAAATGTTGATCTATTTTTAAACAAAAAATTAATCAAATGATTGAGCCAGATGACACGCTTGTCTCAGGCTGGATGAGGCACCTGATCCGGGCCAGATAAGTTGCTTGATCCGAGCCAGATATAGTGCCTAATCCGAGCCTGGTAATAAGGTGCCTGATCCGGGCCTGATAAAGCGCCTGATCAGAGCCTGATAAGGTGCCTGATCCGGACCTGAATTTGCAAAAGCGTTACATCCCTGATCAGGGCCGGACTAAATTTGCCTGATCCGGCCCGGATTTGCTATTGTGGCAGCCTGATCCGGTCCGGATTTCACCCTGAACAAATTTCTGCTCGGGAAGTGATTAACAGTTTGGCCTTGACGCACAAACAAGAACTTCATCGATTCTTGAAGTTGAAGGACTTCCGCTGCGTGGTTCATCTTCAATCGACTCTCTTGCTTCTGAAAATGTCTTAAACCACCGAAAAACCTGAGCCCTTGACAAAACACTGTCTCCGTAGGCCTGCTGAAGTTTTGCAAAACTTTCCGGTGCACTGTGCCCAAGTCTGGAGCAAAACCTGATAGCACAACGTTGCTCGAAATTGATGTCACTCATTTTTAGAACGCACTAGAAAAAAAAAACGGTTTCACGAAAAACATCGCTACGGACAACCAAATGACTCTAGCGCATTCAAACTGGTACTGAATGCGTATCACATGTTTACACGGAGAGAATTAAAAAGTAATTTTTGTCGTGAATTTCACGGTAAAAATTACCGTGATATATTTCAATGTTGTGACAAGTGAAAAAAGCATAATAATTCGTATGCGACAAGTTTTTTTTAACTCACGTTACAGAAAATTTCAAATACGTAGCTAAAATTTTACTATACAAGAAGGGTAGCGCGCACGATAATTTTTACCGAGAGCACAATACATTTTCCTATAACACTCATTAAATTTTATAATAAATCTTAAAATAACTGTTATAAAGACGATACTTTTTTTATAGACATTTTTGAAAGGCATAAAATAATAAAATGCACAGTAAAATTTCGCTGATATTATATATTTTTTAAATTTAAGTCTTGCGTATTTTGTTACAGATCAAAATTTACTAGAAAATCTGGTAAAATTTTCTATCTGAAGAAGAAATTTTATTTTATTTTCGTGAAAATCTGTGTTTTACTCAGTAATAATAAGCGAAGTTTCAGGGTTGTCATCTGGTCACCGTTACTGCACGGTAATTTTTAACATTTAATTCTCTCCGTGTACCTGCCGCCCCTCCGATTCCCGCGTCCCAAGTGTTGTCAGATCTAACACTACATTGCCAGGCTCATTACCTAATTTACACACTCCGTATGGGTCAGTCAGTCATTCAGTCAGGCACGTCACTTGTATGTATAATATAAATGACGTTAAGTTTACATCGGTGGAATGCAACAAATTTTTCGTTGATTTTTAATTTCTTTTGTGTTCTTCAAATCGAAGTCGCAAATTTCTAATAAGAATTCATGAAAAACGTTTGGTTGGCTTTCACTGCCTAAATCGGCCGTACAAAACTGAAACAATTAAAAAGTATTAGTTTTTGTTGCACTTCAACCATGCAAACTTCAACGTCATATATATTTAAAGTTTATACACATATTATTATCATGATTTCATGCACTTTTCGTTCATGTGCAACTGAAGAAAAGCCAAATCGAAAGAATTATTGACGCATTGTGAATTCGTCGCGTGACTTTTTACCCAGGCGAACACGTCGTCGAAAATCAAACTACTCTTAGCTACGAAATTTACATATGCGAATGACTAACTTTAAACTGCAGGGAGATTCTCACAGGTGTGCTTGACGAGTAATGAAATATCGAGTAAGAGAACTTCCCGATAAACTGTTGAATTCGATTAAAATTGAAGTCGCGCAGTTTCCGTATCCGGGCGGAGCAAACATTATTCCTGAGTAATTTGCGTCACGTGTAATCGTCCTCCCGGGCTTTTCGTCAATTTAAATCTCTCTCTCTCTCTCTCTCTCTCTCTCTCACTCTCTCTTTCTTTCTCTCGCTCTACTTGTCTTAGTCCACATAGTCCAAGACGACGTAATTGGGCGGAGTGAAGATTGCAAAAATATTCTTACTCTTTCGTTTCTCCTTCTCGTATCTTCTCTCATTCCTGCTCATTCCATTTATTGGAGGCGGAAAGAAGCAAAGGTCTCAAGATAATCGCCATTGAGTTTAAGGGCTATTCTACTGTGAAGGCTTAAAAAATAAGCTATTTTTTAATAATTTTTTTTTCGAAAACTGTTGCATGTATCGGTACAAACTTTTTTTTTCGCTCAAAGGTACACTCGTTGCAGAATAGAAAACAATTTTTTTGTTGCATATCCATGTATATTTATTTGCCAATTTATAATCGTGTAAAGGCATGAAAAAAAAAGTATGTCGCTGGCGTTGATGATTTGCGTTCTCCAGGTAATCGGAAATGAAAAATTGAAAAAGATTCTTAAGGCCCCAGGCCACTCTAGAGGCCAAAAAAAGGCATATTTTGTGATTTTTTTTCAGCGAAACCATAAAATAAATCGGAATCACAAAATAGGGGTTTTATTATACACGTAATTGACTATACAAAATTATTTTTTCACAGCGATACATGTCAAAATGGCGACTGTGCAGCATTTTTCCGATCACGCCTTTATTTCTGGAAGGTCAACGGCTGGACCAACGCGGCTCCTATAATTTTTCAGTTATGATGAGACACTAAAGTTTTGTCGATTATATATAAGAATAGCTATAGAAGTACGTAGGATTTTTTTGATATATTGTTTTTTGTCAAAATGGCGCATTTCTAAAACAAAAAGTATAAAATGCCATGAGAAAATCGTCAGAAAATTGTTTATAAAAAAGGAACTATGCAATATAATTTAAAAAAAATCTACGTAGAGCTTTAGGAAATGTAATTCTAAATATACAGTTAAAATTTCAAGTGATTCGGTTGAAATTTGGTTGAGTTATGAGTCCGGCTCACTTGAAAAATGTAGTTTCGAGATAAACGCGTTTAAAGTTCGTAGAAAGTCACGACATGAATCAAGAGGGGTTGCGCTAGAATTCGAAAATCGAGTACTTAGAGATTTTTCACACCCATAATCTTTTGGAATATAATTTTATAGGTACCAAGGTACATTTTTAACAAAAAAAATCTATTTTTGGAAAATCCTAGAGTGGCCTAAGGCCTTAATCTGTATCAGTGTTGCTATCGCCCGAAATAGAATTATTTAAAAAAAATATTAATTTTTACTTATACTTTCGTCGGAATTATGACGAAAAAAAAACGTCTTTTTCGAACACTTGCAAAAAAACGACGCCATTTTGTTATTTTGCAATATACAATAATAATTCTAGTTCGGGCGATAGCGACACTCATACAGATTAAGAATCTTTTTCAATTTTTTGTTTCAGATTACCTGGAGAGCACAAATCATCAACGCCAGCGACATACTTTTTTTTTTCATGCCTTTACACGATTATCAATTGTTAAATAAATATACATTTGTTTGCAACAAAAAAAATTGTTTTCTATTCTGCAAGAGTGTACCTTCAGGCGAAGAAAACGTTTGTACCGATATATGCAATAGTTTTCAAAAAAATTATTAAAAATAGCTTATTTTTTGAGCCAGCACTGTAGAGTAGCCCCTTAAGTGACCGCAGAAAGTCAAGCGCCAACTCTTCCTTGATACTAAATATCGAGACAGCCCTGCTGATGTTCATTACAACTTTTTTCAGGTGTATGGACCTTCAGGTCT